>LZPO01034338.1:110877-134216 GCA_001675575.1 Neotoma lepida
TTTTTTTGGTTTTTCAAGACAGGGTTTCTCTGTGTAGCCATGGCTGTCCTGGAACTCACTCTATAGACCAGGCTGGCCTCAAACTCACAGAGATCCTCCTGCCTCTGTCTCCTGAGTGCTAAGGTTAAAGGTGTGTGCCAGCTGCCTGGCTGTGGCTTGTCATTTTCAAATAAATACATATACATATGGTGTATGATGTGGTAATTCATTATATATAATCAATCAAAGCAGGGTGATCAGCATGTCCCTCTCCTTAAATGTTTTTAATTTTATGCTGGGAAGCTTCACATTCTTAGTTCTTGATAGCATATTTAGTAGACTGTTGTGAAGTGTTATCATTCAACTACATTGTAACATGCCAGAACCCATTACTGTCACATAACTGAGCTTTGGCATCTATTATGTAGCCTTTCCACATTCCCCCTCCCCCTCCCATTCCTAATCTCCAGCAAGCACTATTCTATGATCAACTTCTACAAAACCAATATTTGTAGTTTCCACATATGGGTGAGAACCATGTGTCCTTCCTTTTAAAACACTTAATGTATAGTCCTCCAGTTCCATCCATGGTGCTTCAATTCACACAGATTTTCACTTTTTTTATGGCCAAATACTATTCCACTGTGTATATATGTCACAGTTTCTTTGTATATCTATCCATCACTACACACATTATTTCATTTTAAAAATGCAAACTACGGGCTGGAGAGATGGTTCAATAGTAAAGAGCACTTGCTCCTCTTGCCTAGGACCTTGGTTCAGTTCCCAGCACCCATACTGCAGGGTATGGGTAGCCCTCTTCTGCCATCTTCTTCAGGCATGCACATGGTGCACACATGTGCACACAGGCAAAACATTTATAAAATAAAACTAAATAAATCTCTTTAAAAATGAAAACCTTTTATAATTCTTAGTAATTCACTTCATAGATTTTGGTAATGTGTGAAAGTAATAATTTGTGGAATTAATCCCATTTGCAATTACCAACTAAGGAAGACACTTTCATTTTTGCTAATACAAATATATTTACTATGCAAATGTATAGCAAAATATATAAAATCAAAGAAAATGTAATTTTCAGCAACTTGTTGGCTTTAGTTTTAAAAGAGCATTTATGTCTAGATAAGACATATTTGCTAACCAGCCATCCAGAGATATGTCATCTCCCAAAGAGGAGAACATAAGGTACTCATTACTCTTAAATGTTAAACATTATGCATCACTGTCACTCTTGTTTATTCAAGTGCTAATTGTGAGAGTGCTGACAGGAGAGCAAATTGATGGACCCACATACTTGATAAGAAGTGCACTTAACAACAGACCCCCAAAATGGATGAAACAAAAGCTGACAGAATTGATCTGAGATGTAGACATTTAATAATAATAATAATAATAATTGAGGAATTATTTCCCACATGCAGTAATAGGTGGGTATGGTGGCTCATGTCTATAATCTCAGCATTAAGGATGCTGAGGAAGGGAGATTGTCATGAATTCAAGGCCAGTGTGGACTACATAGTGAGCTCCAGGCCAGCCTTGGCTATAGAGTAAAACCCTGCCCCCCCAAAAAAAATCCCACTTTTGGTAAAAGAGCAATAAGAAATAGAAGATGTGAGCAGCAGAGGAAACCAACTAAACCTAATAGGCACATATAGAGCACCCTACTGAACAAGTAAAGAGTATGCATCCTTCTCTAGTACACAAGGAACACTGTCTACAATGTACTCTATGTTGAACATAAAACAAGTCTTAATAAATGAATAAGGATTAAAGTCTTGCACAATAGATCAAATTATTTAAAATTAGGACTCAATAACAGAGGAAAGTTTAGAAATTCACAAACTTGTGGAACTCCAAAAGCACATTCCAAAATAACTAATGAGTCAAAAAATATATCACAAAAGAAATGGGAAGCATTTTTAGATTAATGGGAAATCTCTGCAGCTTACTGAAATGTGTAGGATGCACTGAAATCGGTGTATAGAGAGAGCTGCCATGTAGACATTTATGCTTAAAATGAAGATCTCACATCAATAACCAAATCAATAATATCTCTGTATTTGGGAAATGTGATTAATATTAATTTGCAAACAGAAACATCCTTGTCAAATGACAAATAATAATATGTTTAAAATCTATTTATATAGACCCTAAACAAAGCTTGTGACTCATGCCTATAATATCAACATTTGGGAGGCTGTGAGACAGGAGAATTATTGTGACCTCCAGGTCAGCTTGGGCTAAAGAGTGTGGCTCTGCCTTAAAACCCAGAACAAGCAACCAAATTTTAAAAAATCCCCCAAGAAACTACGAAAATATTATAACAGAATCTGGGGAGTAAAAGATAATTGCATAAAATAATTGCCCTTCTTAGTATAATACTTTGATCTCTTTCCTCTCGCGCTCTACATGTAAATATGGGGTACTCTATAATCAAGTTGCTAACAATATGGAGATTTGGGGTCATAAAGATGTGGTCTCATTTCTTTCTACCTTTGTAACTTTGTTAATTTTATAATAAGCAGAAAACAGCATACCCTGTATGTGGTAGCTTTGAAGCACAGGGGGCTGCTTCTAGAGAAGTGTATGTAAGCACAATGCCTGGGCTAGGCAATGACTCATGCACTGAGAGCTGCTTCTCTTAGCCTCTTTTTCCTGACATACTATCATTCACAGCATTTCTACAGTTTTGCATCTTGCTTTTTCTACCATACAGTTTATCATAAGAGTGATTGTTTTCATGTTGCTTTGCAGCCTCCAGGACTAACGTGATTTATTTTTTATAGTCTGACTTATCATGATTTCAGAACCTAGTCCCTCTGCCAGAAGACAGAGGACTGATTTATTGATTTATGTAGAACTATATGTAAAAAAGGAAAACAAGACCTAAAAGCTTCTCCTAATGTCTTCTCTATAGTTTGCTGGGCATGTTTGGCCTCAATTTTGATGTATTCTCTGCTTTGACCCAATTACATAGGCTCTATTCTCTTTCTCTAAAGGAAATGGTTGGAGTTTTTTTTTTTTTTTAACTCTTTAGTGAAGCTGCCTCTCTTTTGATTTGTAACCATCCTTTTGCTACTCTTCACTTGGCTAGGAGAAGGAGAATTTCTTCAGTGGTTCTGAACTCTATCAGGGTTTCATTCATTCATTTTGTTGTCTCATAAAGCTTTTATGCTAGGACATGTTTACAAGTTGCACAGAAACAGTTGGCTCAGGACCCGATTCTGCAAAGTTGTATGAACTGGCATCTAACTTTTTCTGGGCCAAAGGACAGTCATGACTGGCACATGCTTTGCTTTCAATATTGTAGAATGCTTTTCTCCACATAGTGGTTTACAGCTTACGATATAGGAGTGGTGTGTGTGTGTGCTGTCTCTTATACACATCTAGATGTGTATAAGAGACAGGTGTGTGTGTGTGTGTGTGTGTTGTCCTTCAGGGGCCATTTGGTAATATCTGGACACATTGGTGTGCAGGGTGGAGAGGAAGACAAGGATGTTGTTAAACATCCCATAATGTCCAGAACAGCCCCCAACAACAAAGAATTATCCAGCTCCAAATGTCAGTAGTGCTAGCAAAGAATAAACCCAATTTTCTGCTTGAGAGATCAGTGTGACATCCAGCAAACTTCCCTTCTAAGCAGTCCATTCAATGCACCTTATAACACCTAAGATGACAATAGAAAGACTATAGGAATTAACTACCTAACATGGATAGTTTTAACCATAATTATATTTTGTGGAAATAAGACACTTGGATACAGTTCTTTGTATCCATTAGTAAATTAGATATTTATAATATATGTAATACACCTACCTGGGTTATAGTATTTATCTCAGCAGTTCTCTAAACTTTTAAAATCAATGTTAAGTATTAGTAACAAATATCTGTTGCCAATAGCACCATTATGATTTCCTCATCACCATTTATTATATGCTTGGGAATGGCTGATGAAGCATCCTGTGTTTCACATTTACCTCTTGTCTTGACTGCAAGGCAGACTCAAAGCTAAGGTTATTCAATTGCACAAGAATCACTCAGCTTGTAAGTCACTCCAGCATCTGTATTACTCTCCACTCAGTCTTTTGAATCATGGTCACCTGCTACATTCTTTTTAAAAAATGTCCTTCTAGTCGGCCCTAGTTCTTTTGAACATTTTACTGTGCCAGCTCTGAGTGAAACAAACAAAGGCTACAAGACTGCAGAAACTGCTCCCTCCCACCAAGAGGGGTACTGAGCCAGGACTCTCATGTGCTAGCTTATTTGTTTCTTGGCTTGTCTGTTCACCCATTCATTCAACCGGCTAGCATGTAGTAACCGTAAAGGATCCCCTGGGCTCAAAGATAATCGGGTACTGGGGATCAGAGCTTGTAGCCCAGTTCATCAATGATGATTGGGTACTGTGATCAGAGCATGCAGCCCAGTTCACCAGTTAATAGGTGAAACGTTGCATGTAACCACAGAGAATTTGCTGTCCCTTAAAGTTCTTAGGAAAGAGGAATGCTTAATGCTTGTAAAATGTGAGAGAAAGCATGAAAGAAAGAGAGGAGACTGGAAGGTAAAGGAAGTGAAGGAAAGGAAGTGCAGGGGGGAGGAGAGGAGACACAGTAGAGCTGGATTATGACCACAGGGACATGGTGTGGGCCCTGACTATGTTCAAAACAGCTGCTGTGGAGAAAAGCCAGGCCTCTGCAGTGCCCGCCCTTGCTCCCAGGATGAGCAAGGGCTTGTCAGGCGGGGTGTGTTGTTCTCAAGTGTAGCTGTCTTCCAGCCATGAAGCCTTTTCTCTCATCCCCTCTCACGCTGTGTGCAGCCCACGCAGAAAACTAGGAAAGTGAATTCCGGGCTGTCTAATCAGACTTGGCTGCATCGTGACAACGCTGCTCGTTTCAACTCCCCGCACATGCTGTGGCATTTGAGAAGAGGGAATCACGAGGAACAAATCAAGACTTGCAGATTTCCTTGGGCTCCCTTGCCAGTGTCCCCTGCCTGTGAACTCATCAATCCACATGCTTTGGTTTATATCTTTATGCACACGGTGAGGTGATAGCTGGTTTAATCCCAGGCAGGGATGGTCAATTGGCTTCCCACTGAGTGAATTTTCTATTAAGCAGTCGACAAATTAGAGTTTCTTTCATCCGGGCAGGTGGCACCAAAACAATTCCTCTTGAGTCCTGAAAAGGCAGCAGAAAGCAAGCATGTTCTATTGCCAGGAAGTCACTGGAGGCCTTCTGTTAGAGAGCCAGTGATACCTCCTTCCACCTCAGAAGATCTGCCCTGACATGCAGCAGGGGCAATTCAGCCTAGGCAGGCACTGCACTTCTTACTGTCTAGCTCTTGCCTGAGTCTCAAATAGTACAAAAGATACCTGGCCTTTAGTTCCAGAGACAGTTCCTGAAAACTTGCCAAGCAGGTTTACTAAATGCCAAGTGTTCAAACATTCATTTGTTCAGACTCCATTTTCATTTCTTAATCATTCTGTACCTGGGCTAGGTAGAATTTACCCTAACTGGAATAGCCTTTCTCCTTCAAAATGCATGTTATCATTATGAACCATGCTGGACCAGGAAAAAAAATTAAAGTATGCGTGCCCTTATTGTGTCACACATGGATATATTAGAAGTAGATGTCAAGAACTCGGAGTAGCTGGGTACAGATATGAGAAGGGACATTTGCTCACAGGAGAAATGAAGAAACAAGGTTTTGAATCTGAGTCAGCAGAGAGTGGGGGATGGTGGTGGTGATTATAGCAGTCAGTTGTGATGGTACAAGATGGTATGGACAGGCTCCTGCCACAGATTTTACCACCTGACAGAAGCCACTAGATGCTACATGTTCTGGAAAGCATGGGACACACTTGTACTCCATTTCCACTTGTGCTGTATTGTGATTCTGTGACCACTCTGAGCTGAATCTACAAACAGGAATACAAATGGTAGAACCATAAGGACAGTGAGGTGTTTCAGATGGGGCACCTAAGACAAATAAGCATCAAGAAAACATTCATTCCTTTCGCTGTCCCTGCACTCTGTCCCTTGCTTCCAAAGCTGGGAGTTGTTTCCCTTTGAAATAACATCCCCTCTGAAGAGTAGCTCAGCCTATTTCTGTAGAGATAGGGAAGAAAGTGTGCTGAAAATGAAAAAGCACTAATTATCTGTGACTAATCTGAGCTCACCCAGAGGCCCCTCAGCATCCCGGAGGACCTGCATCTCAGGCACCACCTACTTTGTTCTGCCAGAGCTTCTGTTGTGTGAGTTGATTTCAGCCTGCAAGTGTCCTCTTTGTCCTGGAGGAGGCATTGTAGCTCCAGTTTTCAAAACCTGCTTGGTGGCAGTTTTCCAGAGCCCTGTTCTCCAGACGGCATTGCCAGCATTTCACCAGAGCACTTTCATTTTATATTGGAAACTTCAAGGGATTTTTCTCCTCTTCTCCCAGTTTTCAACTAGTAAATGGTTTGTAATTTCTGGATTTTCCTCCAAAGAGAATCAGTGTTAAGAACATTTGGAGATTGAGCTGCTGTTTCTCCCATGTCAAAGAAAAGTTGATGGGTTTCATTTACTCCTTGGTCTGCATTTTTAGATGGGCCTGGTAGGCAGAAAGAGACATCTCACCTATTGCAGTAATGTCTCATGCAAAGACTATGTACTATTGAAATCTGGTCCAGGGAGTAAAATGAGAACCATGTCAGTCTGAACATCCAGACAGACCCTGCTTGTTTTCTCTATTACATCCTGCCCTAACCTTATGCCCCACTCGCACCCAATTAGTACCCTACAGGAGGGTTTCCTCTCTCTCTCCACATTACTTAATTTGGCAGTTAAATGGAGGCAGGCAGGCAGGCACTAACAAACACAAGTGCTAAATAGTATGCAAGCCTGCAGACTTTGCAAAATGGCTGCTTAAAGGGGCATCATAAGCAGGCAATAAAGAAAAAGAGGTTTGTGAGGGGTTTTATAGAAAAAAAACCAAATCGCATCTTTTAACTATGATCTAGCAGTAGGAATAACATTAACAAGCCTTCAGAATAGATTGTGAGAATTCAGAAGTATTTTCATGTTCATTCCATTTCAAGCCACTCATCAGTGCTGTAAGATCAGTCAGACAAGAATCGGATTTGCAATTCATTCTTATGTGACTTCCAACTTCACAGGGTGGAAGACTGTGGGATGTGTTGTCATTTTCCATCATTGAAAGGGAATTTGAAGCCTGGTTATGAAGTACATCTATTTAAGTCCACATGCAATAGGGGTAATAATCCTTTCTAACCAATAATGTTGTATCATGACAGATGTATTTCAAAAGTAATGTACTGCATCAATTTCTACCCATGTTTAGTGTTTATTTGCTTCCTGTGTCTAGTGCTCGTGACCAAACCCAGGACTTTGCACATGCTAGTGCACCACCACTGGGCTACATACCATGATGTTTAAATTAAAAATAATAGTAATTGTGCTAGTGATAAAGTAGATAAAGACACTTGCCTGACAAAACTTGAGTTCAGTCCCCAGGACCTACATGGTAGAAGGAGAGAACAAATTCCCTAAAGTTGCCTTCTAACTGCCACATGTGAACTGTGTTGTGTTTGCATACATACATACAAATAAATGTTAAAAAAAAGTTCAGTACAGGATTTATTCACATGCAAGCATCAAAGCATCTCTCTCTCTCTCTCTCTCTCTCACACACACACACACACACACACACATACACACACACAGAGATTGACACAAAACATTCAGGATTATGGAAATTAGGCTCAATGTCTTAGTATCAGCAGTACTGTCTAGAAAGCAATAGCTTTGAGGGGAAGAGCTTTACTTCAAAATGCCCTAAATCACCATTCTATAAGTGAATTCTTCTGTAAAGCTTTCCATCATCAGCAGCAGACAAGAAAGGTATCTTAGATTCCTTGCAGCATCATATACAAAGCTTGCTTCTTATTACCTGTCAGGAAGCAGAGAGCCTGGAAGTCATTTTGTGCCAAATCCAATCCAATAATGAGCCAATTATAGGCCTGCTTCCACTGCCAGGAACACGCCACTCTACCAACCCAGCTGGTTTCAGAGCCCCTTGTGGGCAGGAAGAGGAGCTCATGGCCCAAATGAGTCCAAATTGCTGATAATGCTCTAGATCAGTGGTTCTCAACCTTCCTACTGCTTCAACCCTGTAATACAATTCCTCATGTTGTGGTGACCCCCAACCATAAAATTATTTCCATTGCTACTTCATAACTGTAATTTTGCTACTGTTATGAATTGTAATATAAATGTCTGTGTTTTCTGATGGTCTTAGGTAAGCCCTGTGAAAGGGCCATTTGACCACCCCAAAAGGGGTAATGACCTGCAGGTTGAGAACCATTGCTCTAGGCCAATGGGAATGGCAAATGCAACTACATCATAATGCTTCTGGAAGCTCTTAACACATCCTGCTCCTGTCATCCCTTCATAGCTTAGTCCACATTCAGTTTTCTTTCCTCTTTCTCACTAGGCAATCAAATTACGAACTATCAAGAGGTAGTTGCCAGGGCTTCACCTCTTGTACCACAGGTCAGCTGTGCATAATCTGCTGCAATTCTGCAGCCTTTATCACAGTATGAACTAGGGCCACAGAACTTGTAGCCCAGCCTCACTACTGACAGCCCTACTGAGCACGTAGGAGGTAAAATGTCAAGAAACTTGAGTTACATGAAATATAAAGCTGTCTCCATTAAAAATCCAAACAGCTCTGTGAATTTTGGCCGACACTTCCAACCTGCTAAGATCATTGCAGGGTTAGATTCTAGAATCCAATAGTGTAGTTATTCTTCCTGGCTGACTTGCATGGATGGCCTGCCAATTTAAGAAGCAAGTCTTTTCCATTTTTAAGCGAGATCTTGAGGAGAATGGGGACCATGGCAGCACCAAGGACAGCATTCTTGGCAGTGGTCTTGGAGTACGAAGAAAACTCTTAGATGAGACAATGGTTTTCAATTAAAAACTATTTTTTTTAGTTAGCATACAAAATCACGGGTTTCATTATGACATTTTCATACATATGCAATATTGTACTTAGATCACATTTTCTCCTTTAGACTTTTAGGCTAAACCTTGGCATTCCTGATTCAGTAGGTCTGGAATGGGTCCCAGAATGTGCTTTTGTGACAAGTTTCCATGGTGGCCACTGTTACTGCTGCTGATGGTTTGGGGATTATACTTTGAGAGCCACTGACATACAGCATGCCTCCACCTATCCCAGTTTTATAGCCAAGATTCAAATATGTATTAAGAGACTTAGCCAGACTTCTTCACTGAAGTTCAGTAAAACAGTGATCACAAATTCTTGTTATATTGTTTCCAATGACCAGGCCTATTCTAAGTACCCATGAGACTCAAATAAAAAAAATGTATGCAAAGATGCCATTGTATAAGTGAGAAAACAGAGGGACAGAGCAGGTACATGCTTTCTCTCAACGTGGCACAACTAGACAGTGGGGCAGCCAGGATTCAGGCTGTGCAACAATCATATTCTAAGCAGATTTTCCATATGGCAGATAGGACAAGCCCCATGTGGCTTTGTATATCACAAGGGACAATCCTCATGTAAACAATAAGGACTTTTACCACTGTTATAGATCTATCTACCAGCCACTTAGACTCATAGATACAATCTTAATTTCTTCAAATGTTTACTAAGTGCTGACAATGTTATAGATCAGAGGTTGACAAGTCAGGGCTGAGTATGCCACTGACTCTTCTTTCTAGAATTCTTGAGAGTGTTCTAGATTTATATGCAGTTGTAAGAAATAATATAGACAAACCTCTGGATAAAACGATTGAGAAGATGAGAAATCATTTTTGCAACCTCTGTGAAAATATTTCTTTAATTTTGCATATGTGGTGTTTGTATGGGTGTGTGCAAGTATTTCTGGAGGCCAGACATGAGCACTGGATGCCTTCCTTGATCACTCTCCACCTTAATTCTTTGATACAAGGTTTCTCATTCAACCTGGAGCTCATTCATGAGGCTAGGCTGTCTGGATAATGAGATGGAAGGTTCTACCTGTCTCTGCTCCTTCTTGCCCTCAGTGCTGGAGTTATACCTATGCCAGTCTTTCATGTGGGTACTGAGTATCTTAGGCCCTCAGACTTGTGAAGCAGACACAGTCCTATATGAAGATATTCCTAATGAAGGCTTTGTCAAGTTCCAGGTATAGAATAATACAAAGGAGCTGGGTGTGATAATCTTCATTCAAACATTCTTTTATGGATGTCCAACTAGTGGAAATAAAACAGAAAGGAGGTTCTAAATTTGAACACTTTTTGTGTCCAAGAGCAGACAGAACCAAAGGATCCCAGCTACTTGGATGAGTGATAGCCAGCTTTATAGCTTATTTAAAAATATTATGACATAAGAACTGAAGTTGATTTCTGAACAATTGGGTTGTTCAAGCTTGGGCTCTGAGCAAGAATCACTTATTTTTATTCTAATTATCTTTACATCAGAACAAAATGCTAGATCTAGTTGGAGCATTGATCCGTGGTACTGACTGCACATTAGAGCCGTGGGGATCTGCCTGGTTACCAACCACCTCTTGGAGGAAAAGTAGACTTGGTGATCAAAAGGTGATTTTTGTGCTTGTCCAAGAAAAACTGAGTTAGAGGCTGTTCATCACATTTTCTCTTGACAAATAGACTGAAATCATTCTGGATTTGGAAAGTGCTTCTCTGGCTAAATATCAAGGCTGTTGGGATGAAAGTCTCCAAATGTGAAAAACAACCACGCTTTCCTGGTATAGATGTATACTTCTGTATACAGTGACTCATTGGTGAGCCATGGCTTATTCTTGGGATAAGACACGGAGAAAGATATTAAGTCTTCCAGATTGACATAGGAGTCCAAACAATAGCCAGATTGTGCTTAAAGGGAAGCTGAAGTCATCCCAATTCCCACAGCCATGCTGTGCTTCATCAGCATGTGTCACATGTCCATCCAGCAGTGCTTGGAAAGCCACAGCCTCATACATCAGAGGACCAGCAGTGCCATTTATTCCAACTAAAACCCAAGACCCAGACCTATGCTGAGGTCTTCTCTATACTCTCTGCTTTCCCGATCATGTCCCTTACCCTGGAGAATCACGTGGGTTTAACCACAAACTTCGCAACTTTTAAGCCTTGTCCAAGCTTATTTCCCTCTAACAACAAAGTAAGTACTCATCTCATTGGAGTTTTTTCTTTCTTTTTTTTTGCTTTTGTTTTTCAAGACAGGGTTTCTCTGTGTTACAGCTCTGGCTGTCCTGGAACTCACTTTGCAGGTCAGTCTGGCCTTGAACTCACAGAGATCTACCTGCCTCTGCCTTCTGAGTGCTGGGATTAAAGGTGTGCACCACCACTGCCCAGCTATGGAGTTTCTTTTTAACAAGCCCAATCTGGGTGTGCAAACAAAAATGGATTGTGTTTTCAGCATGATGTGCTAAGAACTAATAGCCAGGTGCTGAAATGTTATCCTGTAAGTTTTGGGTCAAGATCAGCCAGTCAGACAAGGCTAAACTTTTCAGTTCTCGGAATGCTGGCTCTGTAAAATTTGACTGTCTCTTTCTTCTATCCCTTCAAGAAGGGCCCAAAGCCATATGATTCTCTCCTGTAACTAGGATTATGCTTCTGACCTTCAGATGTAACATCAGCTTTTAATGTTTCTTATCAATAATACCTATTCAGTGACAGAAAATAGAACAACTGGACTTAGCTAAGGCAACTATATTAGCTATTGCTATGCAACAAGGAAGCACAAACTTAGAAACTTATGAGAACAATACTTATTACCTCATTCAGAAGGGCTGAGGTAAGTGATTCCAGCCAAGGCTCCTCCCCAAAAGCTAGTCAGGATATCAGCTGGAACAAAGTCTTGACAAAACCAGATGGTCCAGTCCCAGGGTGGCTCGCTCACATTGCTGGCTAGCTGCCGATGACTGTTTATCAGTAGGTTTTGATGCCTTCCCTGGGGACCTCACCCATTGGGCTTCTTTCCTGCCGAGGCAGCTGGCTTGCTGCAAAGCATGTGATCCAAGCAAGTGAAGTCTTTTGTGATCTAGTGCTGCAAGTCACACTCTGTCACTTTTGTAATGCACTATTGATTTTAACAAGTCAGTCCTATTTTGTGTTCAGGCAACTATGTAGGGGTCTGAATTCTGGGAGCAAGGATCATTGGGGGCTATTTTGGGGGTGTTTCTTTTTAGAGATGACAAAACTGAGTTCCAGAGAAGTTTGCTGAAAGCTATATAGCTATCTGCTCTATCTTATATATACACAGTAACGTATTTGCTGTGCTTTCATCTCTATAATCCTTACTCACTACCAGCTTTACCAAGGACTACTTGTTCTCCTCCCTTTTCCTTCTTCCTCCTCCTCTTCTTCCTCTTTTGTCCCTTTTCTTCATCTTTTACTTCCATCTCCACCTTTCTCCCTACTCTCTTCTCCTTCCTTGTCTTCTCTCCTCTTTCTTCCTTCCCTTTCTTCCCCTCCTCCCCCTCCACCCTTCTCCCCCCTTTTACCTCCTCCTCCCCTTCTTCCTCTCTTCTCCTTCCTTCTTCCCTCCTTCTCTTTCTCCTCTTGTGATAGGGTATCACTCTATAGTCCTGAGTTTTGTGTTGAAACTAGCTATGCAGGCCAGGTCAGTCTCAAACTGTGCTGATCCTTTTGCCCCTCCTTCTGCTTCTGAGGTCCCAGGATTACAGGCATGTGCCAATATGTCTGGTTTACTATTTCATGTATGTATTTGAAACACTAAATTTTGTTTATCTTTATGAAGATGGGAAAGATTGTTTTTAAGCATGAAGCTTCTTTCCCTGATGCTCCTAGCAGATGAAACCACTATAAACCATATCCAAACAAAGCGCAGACTCTGAACAGTAGGGGATATGATTTCTTCACTTATTTTAGTTTTTAGGGAGCAGGAGCAGAGAGAGAGAGAGAGAAAGAGGGAGGCAGGGAGAGAGAGAGAGAGAGAGAGAGAGAGAGAGAGAAACTAAAATGTTTCATGTGAGAAGTAGATTTTAACTTTTCTTCACTTATTTAACTTGTTTTCTTTGCAGTTATTTTCTTACCGTCTCTTTTGATTTCTGAGGGCAAAAATCAGAACAAGCAAAAACAGTGAAATCAAAATGTGCTCTTTCCAAGAAGCATAGCATTTTTTTCTAGAAAACTTATTTCTGAACATATACAAACACATTCACACCCATATATACACTAGTTTTTAAGGACAATACTCAAAGCTGTGGTAAATATTATCAGTTCTCTCCAAGATTCTATTTGATATAGATATCTTCTAAGAAAGGAAACAAGAAAGCAACCTCTTGTATATTCTCTATCCTTTTTAGTCAGTTCAAAAATGACAAGGCCTGTCATCCTTGATCAACTTATCTAGTCAGGCGACATGACACCTTTTTCGCTGCCTGACCTATTTTGTTTAATGGGGCTGGCTCCTTTGCCCTCTGACAAGCTACCTTTTCTTTTGAGTTCCATTTATAGCAGGGTTTTATTAATGGTTAAATCGTTAGGAATGGATCTGTCTCCCTCACAAGGCCTGTTTCCCCTGTTCAAAATTAAGCCATGACATCCAAGAAGCTGTCCATTTCTACTTTATTTAAAGTCAAATTCCTCCCAGCCCACAAAGTACATTGAAGTGACAGGTCAAGTACTCAGTATTAGTTCTAACTGCATGCCCCAGAATCTAGTCAGTTAGGAGCTGTCTTATATTTACTAATCTAGGTAATGTTTCCATGACCTTCCATGGAATCTGGAGATCTAGAATTGAAATGCTTTTTTTCTGAGAAATCCAGTTTTCTACTGAGTCCCCAAGCCCTTCTTTTTTCCTGCAACTTAGTTTTAGCTTACTCATTTCTTTTTTAAAATATAATTTTATTTCATTTATTACTATTATCATTGTTGTTGTGGTGGTGGTGGTGGTCGTGGTAGTGGTGTGTGCATGCGCAGACACATATATGCATATGCACATTCCATGGCATTTATGTGGAGGTCAAAGAACAACTTTCCAGAGTCTATTCTCTCCTTCCACCATGTGGATTCTGGGTATTGAACTCTGGATGCCAGGTTTGCATGACAGCTAAGCCGTCTTGATGGCTGTCAGGCCCTCATTAACTCCCTTCAATTCTCCTCTCAGTACATTTAGATCTCTCCCAACCATCTACCACCACTAAAAGCTTGAAGATAAGATGACACAATCTGAAAGCCTTGCTTGCAAGTCAGAGGAAGGATGTGTTGATTTATAAGCTTTGTGTGGGTCTTTGAGAATAATAGCACAGTTCACACTGTGTGGGAGGCAGTCTGCTAAATGCTTTAATGTGTTATCCTCACAACTACCATATGAGCTTGACACTATTATTTTTCTATCAATAAAAAAAATTGGGGCTCACATGGTTGCATAACTTGTCCAAGGTGCACAGGTAGAAAGCAGGAGAGCTGGGATGTGAAGGCTTAGTATGATCTCCACAATAGGCATACAGAAAACATGACCAAATCTATAGTCAGGAGCTCACTTGGTACCCAGCTGGGAGTCAGGTTGGGCTAAGGGTGTTGAAGCAGCTTCTCTGATGTATTGATTACAGGCATCAATCAAAGCTTTATTTCAGAGTTTCTTAAAGAGGCTTCAGAAATCCTGTCCAAATCTTGGAATAATAAAAAAATGGGGCTAGCAAACATTGTGAGCCCAGGTACAAGTAATCATTAAACTCTGTTACAAGGCAAATTTAGCAGAGCAGGTAAATCTAATTTCCCAGAAGGGACTCTTAATCTCATTAAGTTTATCAGAAAATCTCTCAGGTTTTATTGGCAGTGTTTCCCAGAAGAACACTTTTATTACACCAGACACCAAATGCTCTGTTCTGGATCAAGGTTGGAAGCGTTTTCTTTCACCAGAACAGCTCTCTCTAGATCTAGGTTTCTCCTCTTCTGTACTGTTAACTTTGGGGCCAGAGAACTCCGCTGTGGGGATTGCTCAAGGATGCTTGCTTATACCACTGGCACCCCTTCCTCCTGGTTGTAATAATTAAATGTGTCTTCACACATTGTCACCTGTCTGAGGTGACAAACCCTGGTGAGAATCACTTCTCTAGACCCTTTGTTTTCCATGTATGGTCCATGGAACATCAGCATTCCCTAGGAAAGGGGGGAGCACACACAAGCTCAAGCTTCATCCCCAAACTTTACAAAGTCAGGATCTGCAGTTTAACAAGATCCCTAGGGCATCTGGACATGGAAGTGTGAGGAGCCCTTCTAGACCTGTGTTTGTCAACCTTGGCTTTACATCAGAGTACCCGGGAAACTGTAAAAACTACTGATTGCACCCCTAGAGACTCTGATGTAATTGCTCAGGAGCAATATGGGCTCTGGGATTACAAACAAATCTCTAGGTGATTCTACTGTACAGCCAACTTTGATATCCTGTTTTGAGTTTAGAAAAATGACCACAACTTAGAAATGATTTACAATAGCCTATAAATGAGCCCTTTAAGATGTATTTTTCCTTTCCATGAACACCTTTTTCTGACCCTTTAACTTTTAAGATTATGTAGTTAAAATATTTTGGTGGAGTTGGACATAGTGGCACATGCTTTAATCCCAGCAGTCAGGAGGTAGAGGCAGGCGGATCTCTGTGAGTTCAAGGCTTTCTGAGTTTGAGGCCAGCCTGGTCTATATAGCCAGTTCCAGGACAGCCAGAGCTACACAATGGAGAGACCCTGTGTAAAAAAAAATATCTTTGTGACGTCTTCAAAGGTAAGATTACGTCATAGCTAGCTTTTAAAATAGTAGTTGAATGATTGATGGTGAGAGGAGGACAGAAGCATTGACTTGAGCTTCTTAGATGGGCATCCAAATCATCCTTCTAATCCTCGATAGTTAACTTTTGCACCTCTAAAAACATTGACAGACAACCCTGTCAAGAAAAAGGGCTGAGGGCCTGGAGCTCAGGTATAGAGTGCCTGCATTAAGCCCTTGGATTGGTTGCCACCACTATATAAACAGGGCATGGTGGCACATGCCTGTAATTTATTGGCGAGGTTGGGCAGAAGCATCAGAAATTCAAGGTCATTCTTATGAGCTACATGATGAGTTCAAGCTAGTCTGGGATGCATGAGAACATGTCTGAAAAATATAAAGTTTTTTTATGAAATATATACTTATATAAAGATCCCCTGCAAGTTGGGAATCAAGACACTAACATCTTAATCTATGGTTTAAAAAAATGAACTCACAATACCATATGTACTGTTTTTTTTTTCGTTTATCATTCATCATATCACTTTTATTTCCTCAGGTGGCTGTACCAGTTTGCCTAATAGATCTATTATTGGATTGATTTCTTAATGTTCTTCAAAGGCCTAAAAGCAAATAATCACTTTTATACCATTGTACATTTAATCCAAGCCACTATAATTTGGGGATTATGTGTAAATTAAGAAAAATCCCATCAAGTGGGATGGGGTGTAAATTAATGGTAGATGATGTGTTTATTCTCTGGGTGGCTCTGGGTTCAACCTCTAGCCTCAAAAAAAAAATGTCATGAGAACAAACCACTGGAAGGTTCCATCAGACTATTCACCTGGTATTTGTTTATTTGTACAGTTTTAAACACACAGCTAAACTATGAGGAGACAAGAAACTTATTCATTAAATATTGGTATTCATTAGAACAGACACAAGAATATTTAAGTAAAAATTTTAAAAGATTTAAAATTTCTATTTGCGTGCATGCGAGTGTCTGTGTGTGCGTGCATGCCTGAGTGTGTGTGTGTGTGTGTGTGTGTGTACATGCATGTGTGTGTGCACATGCACGTGTGTGTGTGCAGAGGCCAGAAGAGAGCATTGGATTTCCCTGGAACTGCAGTTAATAGCCAGTTGAGGGCTTCCTGATATGGATGCTGGGAATCCAACTCAGGTCCTCAGAACTGAACCTGGGTCCTTGGGAAGGGCAGAACCATTTTCAACCACTACGCCATCTCTCCAGTCCTGTTAGTCAAATTTTGATGCACTACAGATATATTTCTTTGTATCTGTTATCCACACATACATATGTATTTCTTTCTGTCTGTTATTCCACTGCTGCACTGATGAATGTACAGCAATCTGTACAATCTGTGCAGATTACTTATTCCCATTTTATGAAAGGGTTGAAAAATAATTTAGCATGGGGGAAAGCTGTTAACTAGCTACAACTCAACCATTCTTGATTTAAATTTCCTAATTCCAAAAATGAACCATGCCTCCAACCCGACTGCCTTAAAGCTCTACTTTTTATTTGAATGCTGAGACTTTGGACAATTCATTATGATCATTGTTACTGTACAGTCAATCAGCTTTAAGGTGATCTCTAGGACAATATGGTTTTTGGCCATGCACTACTGAAAGTAGGCAGGGATGTCTGCATTTAAAAAAAATAGTTTTCATTAATTATGTCAAGATACTGGCTAACCATTTGGATTTTTCTAGAGCCTATGGCTACCACAGACCATTACTTGGCAGCTGTAGGAACAATCTGGGTATTTTTGATATAAACACCTTTGTCTCTAGGCCTAAGATGTTAGAACATGTACACGATACAAGGGTTTCTTCATCATTTGGAAAAATCTTTGTTGAGCCAGCAGTCCCCTCAACTTACTACTTTGTCCACCACTAGAGTTTACTGAGCTCTGCTTTGCTAGAGAAGTTTTTGTCACATACTTTAGTAAAATACTTCTAATATTTGGCCTAGAATTTTGTTTCACTGACTTTATGAGTCTTTGTTTCAGATTTAAAAAGATTCCTGGGCTCAGGGTTGCCTAGATAGAGTTATAATGGCACATGCCTTCTTCTCTTTTTGTGGGTCTGTCATGTTTCTTATATGCTGTTATTGTAGCTTGCACTACCAACCTCATGGTGTGATCATAATGACTACATAAGACAATGTGTGTGAATGTGCCTTGCAAACTCTAGAAGGCTCCACAAATGCCAGGACCTTGCCTTAATCTGCTAACCCTTAATGAACTTCAAGGCTTGAACCAGTGTGCTCAGAGTATACAGTTGGCCATTGCAAATGAAACCGGAGTACAAGGCACTGCCTGTCTCTGAGTGTCACTACTCCTGAGTGTCATTGTGTTTATGAGTGTATGATTTGGCACCACATAGGAGGGAGTAATTGCTGCACCACCCGCAGAGTGTGTGGTTAAAGAAACAAATGCAGACAAGTGTTGAGTGGACTCTATTTCCCATATGATGTATGTGGGATCACAGTGACTATGAGTAAGCTAGCTATAAATGGGTCACGGTGAGGCATAAACATCACATGATTCTCAGCCTAGACTTAAAGTGACACGGGGGAGGTATTTGGTATATTTCTTGCACCAACCAAAATGTGCCTTGGCCAAAGGGAAATTGGAGGAGGGGCTTCTGGCTTTTAGATTTCAGGGAGAAAAGAAGTGTTGTGTAATTGTCAAGTGACTTTTCAGCAGGGTATTTCACCTTTCCTCATGAGGCTAGGACACAGAGGAGTCACTGACAACTGTTTTCTAAGTGGTGAAGCATCGTGGCCCTGGTGATTGCCCAACACACTTGCATTCCAACACCCTGACAAACAAGTGTGCTTTACAGCATGGGCAATTTTAGCTCTGGATATCTTCCCATTGATTCCATTTCTAAATTAGAGCCCTGACTCAGAGAAGAGAGTGCTGGTTTCTGGATTCCTGACTTTTTGTATTCTGGTATCAGCCAGGTATTCCCAGTACACAGTGAGTCCCAGGAGATCAGCCATACAGACTCTACTCTTCTGGGACTTTGTAGTTCAGGGAAGATTATGTTTGACCTTATCCATGAGCACAGTTCTGTGCCTGAGCTCACTGGGCTGTATTAAATTCTATGAGAAAGGGAGCTGGGGTGGGCTACAGGGTGATCTATAAGACAGTTGGGGTGTTTCCGCTATCCTATCTATTACTTCCTGCCTAGCTCCTACAGGAACAACCAGCCTCAATATGTAGATAGAGGGGTGCCTAGCACAAAATAGATAAAACTGGTACTGTCACCATCAGCTCTTTGTCTTTTCCCATGTGAAGTATAGGCTGTGGCACAGACCCAGCATCCCTGTCCTTAACCAGGGTTGTGTAGACTACTTTGGCTCTTAGGCACAGTGGCTGAGGGGGAAGGAGCCTACTTCCTTTAATGCTAGTGCCACCTAAATAATATTTCTCCGTAAAGCCATGATTTCATCTAGCTGGGAAGATGCTTAGTGATCAGAATCCACATGGAGCCTGTCATATAAATGGTACCATTTCTGAGTTGCAGACAGTGCTTCACTGTCTGGACATTTCTCAGAGAGAAATCACACTTCACAGAATATGCCTCAGTGACAATTTGCTGGATTATCACCCCTTTTCTGCTGTTCAGAGTAGTCCAAGGAATGTTGTAGCTTCAAGGTCAGCTTGTCATGGACCTCTCGCTTAGCCAGAAAGCCTGGCCATATGTCACCCAGCACAGTGCTCACTGCAATAAATTGAACATAGAACACTCTAATCATGATGGGACTCTGTCTGGGGTCTAGAGAAGAATTGACAGCACAGTGGGGACATAGCACATCAAATCATCAGTCTTGGTTTATTGAACCTATGACCCCTTGCTCATTCCTGCTGCCTCACATTGAAGAATGTGAGGTTATCTGTAACTCCAACACGGTTATCCTTTCTCCAGTCGTCCTAATCATCAGTCCTGAGGCTCCTAAATCAGGTGCAATCAGTTATAAATGGAAATGGACAGGGCATATGTATACCCTTTAGAAAGTCATAGCCCATGGCAAGAGAGTTATAGTGGGAACTGCAAGGGGAAGAAGACGATGCACATAAGAGACTCACACCATTCAGGAGTCACACGGAGAAGCATGGAGAGGTGAGGTTTCAGTCTAAATTTGTAAGCAAAGGACAAGAAGTCTGATGGTCTTGCCATGTTGCAGAAACGGTGCATATGTGGTTCAGTGAACTCAGAGGGCAGAAGGATGAGAGATAATGCTTACAGACAGGACTGGCATGGTGCCCAGTATGAGTATGTGAGAGTGTCAGTCAGTGATCTACATCTCATCTAGAAACCCAGAACAGAGACAAAAGTGGCATCTTACTTACTCTTGGTGACTTTTGAAAATTGGCAGAAAAAAATTCCCTTAAGTATATAACACTGCAATGGATAAATAACACATACTGTCAATATACAAGGGAATTCAATGCAACCTTAGAAATTCTGCACTGTAGGTCATGGATGAACTGGGCAGCATTATGCAAAGTGAAACATATTACTCACAGAAAGACATACACTATATGATTTCATTTATATGGTGTACCTAATTAGTCAAACTCATAAAAGCAAAGATTCTTGCTAGGAACTGCTAGGAGGAAGAAATAAGAGATTATACATCAATAGACATAAAATTTCAGTTAAACAAGATGAATTATCTGTGGGGATCTACTATACATTTTACCTAAGCCAACAATAACATTTTATACTTAAATGTTTGTTGAGAGTAGATCTCATGTGCTCTTACTACAATACAAAAATCAAATTCTACAGAAATTCAAGAGATCATTTCATTTTACAACCATAATGGCTTACCTGCTTTCCCCTCTAGTTCAAAGAGCCATTCCAATCATCCTTGTTAGTAAACTGGAAAGAGCCTCAGAGTCAGGACACCTAAGTTAAAATCCATTTTTTTTCCATTTAGAAGATGTGAGGCTTTGAGCAAGTCACTTTGCTTTTGGAAGCTCTCTGCATTTTATCTCAGCAAGGAGAACAATGCAGCCTACATCATGGCCATGCTACAAATGTTCAGAGCCATGTAGGGCTCTGTGAGCTCTACAGATGCATACTGGAAGCAAAGCTTTCTAAAATATGTCAGCTGTACACTTCTCCTCAGGGATCACAGGCCATATCTGGCTTCCATGACTCCCAATAGCTATAAGTGATATGGAGAAATATAATATTTGGCTTGCCAACTTTTGAAGTAGAGAAGAAATCAAGGGCTGTGGAGAGAACCAAGCCTTAGTTTTTGTCCCAGAAGACACATCACCTTTGCCTGCAGATTTTTTTTAATCTAGCCATTGGTAATAAAAAGGTATTTATTCTACATAGAAACAATTTGTCCCATTCACACAAGGAAAACACACAAAGAATAGCACTAAAGACTAATGGAAAACAAATGTGTCAGTAATGTTTGAGACTTGCTGGGGAAGAGCTTTGGAAAGAAATGGCACTGTGTTATTAGCTATTGCTGCATAATGAATAGCTCCCAAATCCAATGATGAAAACAAAAGATATTTTCATTTTGGCTCATGTGTTTTGTGTTTAGCTGATCTTGGCTGTACTCACTTACGAGTCTTCAGGTCTTTTAGCTCTGTGCTACAGGTTTCTCATTCTTTGGAGGTCAAAAGGCTTGCATGAGCATACTCATGTTATGGCAATAGCAGAGGAACAACTAATCAAGCAAAAGCAGGTAATACTTTTAAAGACACTTCTGTCTCATTTCCTTGGCCAAAGAAAAATCGCATGTCCATACTCAGGCATTAGAACTTAAACCCTACCCACAATGGTAGGAAATTATAGTTACATGGCCATGGAAATGGATAGAGGAAGGGGTGAATTAGAGTCATGAATGCAAATTTCTACCAGGCTAGGTTTTGCCAAGCCATAGTTTTAAATTCAGCATATATTTTTAATTCCTTAGCAGAACACCATCCTAATTTAGTCCATAACTACTTAAATCATTAGAACCAAAGTTGATGGTTATACTATACCTTTTTTTTCACAGTTCACATTGCATACTTAGAATTGAGAGATTCATTTGTAAGTAAAAATGGGGTCTTATACCTCATTTAACTTGTGCTAATCATATTGGTATATAAGCTATCCCTAAAAATATCTCATGAAAACTAAACCAAACAGTGAAATTAAAGGACACTCCATTAAGTGAACTAAGCTAGATAGAAAAAGAAGGACCTCACTTGAAATCTAAATATTGAGTTTGCAGAAGCAGAAAGTAGAATGGTGGTTTCTAGGGACTGAAGGAATGCAAAAATGTTGAGAAGGCACAAAATGTCAGTTACATGGCAGGAATGTTGTCCAGTATGGTGACTACTGTTAATAATGTAGTACATATTTGAAAATTGTGAAGAGAGTAGATTGTCAGTGTTCTAACCACAAAAATGTGTGAGTTGTTATAGATACTAATTAGCTTGATTTAATCACTTCATGGTGTATGCATATATCAAAATATCACATCACATTGTAAATATAGAATTTGTTTGTTAGTCATATCTTAATAAAATTAAGGAGGGAAAGAGCCTAATGATATGTTTGCTTTTTCTTTTGCAGGGTTGATGTGAAGAATTAAAGAAGGAAAAATGGGTTGAAATAAACACAATAATTTAAAAAATTTTATATATTTGTATGATGATTATGAACTTTCTGAATGCCCAAGACTCTAGCAAAAATATCCTGTTTGTACATTTCTATTTCTTCCTTCTAATTTGGTTGCACTTCCCACTTTAGCTACATTTTTGGCACCTTGCAAAGCAAATCAGCCCATGAATTCACCAGCTGGGGAGTGTGGTTTGGAGGAGAGATGTGATTTTATGGAGGGGTACAGCAATGTACCTGCAGTGGTTTGGATGTTAAGGTCTTTAAGTTACTTCCTGAAGTCTTTTGGTCAATATTTGAGAGGTCTTTTAGTTCTTCACCTTTTAAATTACCTCAATTAACTTTTTATGAGTTCAAATAAATATTTGAGTAAACTTATAATATGAATCTAGACTAAATTAATTTTCATACCTTCAGATAGCTACATGTTCCCTAAAGTGGAGAGAAATACGATGTATGAAGCAGTCAAATTCCATATTGCCTAAATGGGGACTTCTGAATTATTAGGTACCATGGGAAACACTATGGCTGGCTGATCATTGCATATGAGCTTAAATATTGCATGAGTAATTTTGTACTGCTGTTACTTCCCATCAGAGGATGACATGGATGGTGAGTGCCTTTTAGTTCCATGGAGGCTCAGAATTTTCATATTCCAGATGGAACAGAGTTCAGTTTAATACCCAGTAAAGTAAAGCTTAGTGATGAGACCAGAAGAGAGGGGTTAATCAAATGATAGCTGTGCAAAGGA
Source organism: Neotoma lepida (assembly GCA_001675575.1). Classification (NCBI taxonomy): domain Eukaryota; kingdom Metazoa; phylum Chordata; class Mammalia; order Rodentia; family Cricetidae; genus Neotoma; species Neotoma lepida. The sequence continues at coordinate 134,044 of LZPO01034338.1, forward strand.
GGCAAAATATATATCCTACCAACATGGAGACGCATCCAGACACACACCTGGAATACCAACCCTTGCAGGCTGAGGCAGAATGATCATTAGATCAAGGCCATCCTGGGCTACATATCAAGGCCCCATCTTAAGAGAGAGAGAGAGAGAGAGAGAGAGAGAGAGAGAGAGAGAGA
>LZPO01034338.1:143137-163751 GCA_001675575.1 Neotoma lepida
CTATTTATTATCTCTGCCTGCCAGCCCTGCCTATCCTTAGCTCTTTATTAGACAGCTTCACAGAGTTAAACAAATGCAACATAAAAGAATGCAACACATCTTTACATCATTAAACAAAATGTTCCACAGTATAAACAAATGTAACACATCTTAAAATAATATTCTACATTTCCCCCTTTTTGTCTAAATAAAAAGAAAGGTTTTAACTTTAACATAGTAAAACTATACACAACAAAAACAGTTATCAAATAAGAATTATATTTACAATATTCTGTCCATTTGTAGTTAACATATTCAGAGAAAATAATGCATTATTTATCCTATCTTAGTGAATCCAAAGTTTTACACCTAACTTATTTTCTATCATAACTAAGGAAAACTGCAACTATAACTATCTAGTCTTCAATTCCATCAAAGACCCAGAAGGATGTAATATTATCTAACAACAGAGACATTTGGCTGCCTGGACAGTCACCCAAAGTTCCTCTGCAACGTTGGGACATCTATCTTGAGCCTACAGGCCAAGAGTATCTGGCAGACTTTTCAGTGAAGCAGGAAATTTGAAGGACTGTCCTGCCAGTATTGGCAAAGTTCATCAGTCGCTTTCCTCTCTGTCCTGTCTCATTTTGGCAAAGTTCAGCAGTCTTTTTCCTGTGTGTCCTGCATGTTCAGTCTGTACAGCACATTGTCAGCAGTCAAAGGCAAAAGCAGTTTCTTTGCCCAGTGGCTAACCTTGCCACAGTGAAAGCAAACTCTATAAGGAGTTTCTTCAATAGCCATCATCTCTGAAGTAAATTGGTGCTACCAGGAGCAGATGTGTCTCATTGTCATGAAAAACCTTAGGTTAACAAAACATTTTAAATACTACATTCTGTAGGTCTTTAAAGTGTTTGAAAGCTATTTATCTATCTAAAATATATCTCTATATGCTCTTGAAAACATACCTAACATGTCCACAAATTTGATTGTTATAGATGACTAACTACTGACCTGTGTTTCTTGATTATCCTAAATAGTTCATAATAATAGCTTTCAAAAACTAGAATTTTACCTTGCTTTTTTAAATGAACTGCATAGGTACGAAATACCTTAAACAAGAGTAGAAACATGTATACAATATGTTGTAACAAAAATAACCTTAAATTTGTACCAATATACAAAAGTCCTTACAAATACAAAATAGTTGAGATCAATAGTTGTCCCTTAGTTTATAGTAGATTCAATAATCTACCCTTCTGTCTTATCATTCCTATATCCCCCCTCTCTTTTTTTGAAAGAGATCCGTGAATGTAATACCATTTGTATAATTTCCTCCCTTGCCAATACCAGTAACAATTAATAAACAACCCCCATAAATGACGACAAGCCTCCATAAGCTACCAAATGACCAAATACCTCTTACACCCCACCAGCAGTGGAGGAGTGCTCCCCTTGTTCCACATCCTCTCCAACATAAGCTGTCCTCAGTGTTTTTGATCTTAGCCATTCTGACAGGTGTAAGATGATATCTCAGCATCGTTCTGACCTATTTTATTTCTTTCTTTCTTAAGCCTACGCACATTGTAAACACACTGGAACCTGTTTAGAGGTTTTTCTATCTGGACCTTTTTTACTGTGTATCTTTTAACCTTTTTTTTTTTTTGCCTGCATGAGCAAAACCTGCTAAGCAGTGAGGCTAGGACCTCCCGCTTGGCTTTGGTGGCTGGCCCGGCCCACTTCTCAGTCGGGAAAGCCAGGCCTAAAGCTCACAGCCCGGTTGGAAGTTTGTGACTGAGAACTGCCTTCAACCTTTCTAGCTATGGAAGCCAGCACCTGCCTTGCCACAAGCAGTTTTTACTTAGTTTGACATTTTTATTTAGCTCTGCTGGCTGAACAGCAGCACCTCTTAAAGGAGCCGTGTCCTTTTTCTTTCATTCTTTCCCCAGCTTTCTTAGGCCCTTCATGGAAATATGTTCCATGTTGGGCACCAAAATGTTGGTTGTTTTTGTTCTTTTGGGGGGTCCGCCACCCAGCTCTGAAATAAATCACAAATTTCTCCTATTTATTCCCTCTGCTTGCCAGCCCTACCTATCCTTTCTCCTACCTTTCTATTGGCCGTTCAGCTCTTTATTAGACCATCAGGTGTTTTAGACAGGCACAGTAACACAGCTTCCCAGAGTTAAACAAATGCAACATAAGCAAATGCAACACATCTTTGCATCATTAAACAAATGTTCCACAGCATAAACAAATGTAACACATCTTAAAATAATATTCTACAACAGATCTAACTGTACCCCAACATGCATTTTCCTCTTATTTTTCAGTTCTATAACCCATGAATTTTTCTTTTCTTTTTAATAAATGTTTTAATGGTAATAGAATTACATCACTTCCCCTTTCCTTCTTTCAGCCCTTCCCAGTTACCCTCCTTCCCACCCCTTTCATGCCCCTACTCTTAAGTTCACAGCCTCTTTTTTCTTTGATTGTATTTATTACATATATATTCATGTACATATGTGTATGTATGAAACCTGCTGAGTCAATTTTTGTTGTGTGTATATGGTTTCAAGGCTGACCACTCTGCACTGGACAACCAATAAGGGCTCATCCCTGGGAGAGGCTAATTCTCCTTCTCCTAGCAGTCAATATTTGCCTGTAGTTCTTTGTCTAGGGTTGAGACTCTGGAAATTTCTCTCTTCCATGTTAATATGTCCATTGATATTGCAATTGTTCTGGTCTTTTTTATGTAGCCATTTCTAGGAGAGACTGTTTTACAGCAGACTTCCTGGTAGTCTGGCTCTTACAATCTTCCCACCTCCTCTTCAGAGATGTTCTCTGAGCCACAGATGAAGGATATGTGAAGGTGATGGAGTTGGGCTTCCCATGATTTGTTGATCTTTTGTATTGTGTCTAGAGTAGTTTTCTGTGATGTACTTCATTTGCTGCAAAGAGAAGCTTCCTTGATGGGGGATGGTAGCTACATTTATCTATGTAGCCCATGAATTTTAACTGGCTATATAGCCACTCCATTTGCAGCTTGGGATACGCTGTGACTACATTTTAGCAAATTCATTAGGTCAAAGCAGCAGTTACAATATTTCTGGTAAGTAATAACTGAACCAGAAATAGTCACTTTGCAGCATAAAGTACGAGATGTGTGTTAATAGAAGCCTTTGTCCAGAGACCCACAATACTAGATCTAGATTACTGAAGTTTTTGTGACAGGCAAACCTCGTCTTTAGTGAAAATGCTATTCTTCACAGTAAGTGAATGAAGGAGAGGCTCTATATTGTAAGAAACGACCCTGCAAAGGCTTCTTAAGTACTTCTTCAGTTTTCCTTCTCGCTCTCATCAGTTAGAGTTCACTGTAAGACTCCATGGGTTATCATTAAATGTAGCTACTGGGAAAGGGGAAACACATTTATCTTTAGGGGCATTATTGCATACTGGCTCCAAGATAACCCTTACTCTTAATAACCCAGGAAGTTATTGTGGCCCACTAATCATATGGGGACAGAAGGTAAGTGGAGATTCGAAGAACCAGTGAAACTCAGCATCTACTGCTCACATTCTTTCCTCACTTTCATAAATTGGCTGTGGCAAGATTACATTTTTCAAAAGTGTTTTTCAGTGCTGCTTTTTTTTCCTAGCTGGACATTTTCTGAATGTGATCTTGTGACTCCTCACCAAGAGAGAGAGAGAATCTGTTCTTTCCCCTGTTTGAATCTGAATAGTTCCTGAGATTGCTATCACCAATAAAACAAGTGACACCATGTTTGTTCTGGGCCAGGCAGTTCCTGGTTCTGGAATCATAGACGGATGCCACCCTAAGAAGAGTAACTACCCTGAAAGTATCAAGCTGTGAGAAACCGAAGTCACATAGAGAAATTCTAGTAAATGTGATGTAACATTGACAATGAGAAAAGTTTGACTAATTACCTTGCATTTGGGGCCAGGCTTTCCCATTTAGATTATTTGACTAATATTTTTCATGACTTGAATGAGTTAATGCTTCAGTTCCCAACTTCATTTTTTGAGACAGAGTTTCTCTGCAAACAGGTCTTGGCTGACCTGGAACTCACTCTGTAGACCAGACTGGCTGTGAATTCACAGAGATCCACCTGCCTCTGCCTCCCCAGAGTGCTAGGATTAAGGGGGTGTGCCACCACTGCCTGGCTCAGTTTCTAATTTTTGATGAAAATATAATTTAAACATTTCTTGAAACAAAAGTTGTAATGATATTATGGTGATACATAATTAATGAAAAGAATTTGATAAGCTTTGTAAGTATATCAGGTTAAACAAGATGCCTGTTGGGACAAAGTCTAAAAAGTAAAACTGCTGGTTGTGTGGCAATGCCTTTTTATGTACTATTGGAAATGTAGAAAATAAATGATGTAAAGAACAGGTGAACGTTTATTTCTCAAGTTATACAGTTCTAATTATTTTCAACAAAATTGAAAAACATCTATAAGCTAAGAGTTGATATATCATTAAAAGCACTGTTTATTGAAGCCATTGAGATGACTCAGTGGTGAAGAATCTCTCTGCACCAGGGACCCAAAGCTGCCACACTAGGCTGGGACTCAGGTGGGTTACCTTCATCTTCCTTCCTGTCTTTCATTTCAGTCTCTCCAGACTTACCCTTAGTACTTTGCATCCTGCCTACTGAGGCTATACTTCTAGCTGTCTTCTACCCTCTTGGAACTGGTCTTCTTGGTGTGGACCTAGGGTCCCCCTTGTTTTTCTCCATGACTTCTCTCATCCTTTCTTTCTAGTCCACTTTCATTTCTTTGTCATTCCCCACCAGCTTGCAGAACAGTCTTCCACTAGGGACCCCACAGCCATCACACTTGGCTAAAACCCAGACTCGGCAACAGCAACCAAAGAATGGAATACACACTCAAAAAAGATGAGATCAGATATATACACAAAGGAACACCTCCAACATTAAAACTCCAGATGCATAACTGCAGATCCCTGTGCAAAAATACAAGCATGAACAATCAAGACAGTGCTCCTCCTCCGGAAGCCAGAAACCCTGTTGCAAACAATCACCTCTGCCCCCCTTGAAAAGCAATTTACCCAGAGCACAAGACAAGGACTTCAAAACAGCAGTTATAAATAGTTCAAAGTTGTTAAAGAGGATATGAATAAATCTTAATGAAAACTGTGAAAACACAAACAGTTGAATGAAATACTGAAAACAATTCAAGACATGAAAGTAAAATTTAACAAAGAAATAGAATCACTGAGGAAAACTCAAACTGGAATAAAACTAGGAATGAAAAATTTAGGAATTAAAATAAAAACCTCACCAACAGAGCACAAGCCATGGAAGAGAGAATCTCATGCGTTTAATCCAAGGCAGAATGAATACATACCTCAGTAAAGGAAAATGATAAATCTAAAAAGAACTGGCAGAAAACATCCCAGAAATCTGGGACACTATGAAAAGACTAAATCTACAAATAATAGAAATGGAGAAAGGAAAAGAAACTCAGGTCAAAAGCACCGAAAATATTTTCAACAAAATCATAGAAGAAAATTTGTGCCCAAGAAGACACAGAAATAAATAATTCCAGAAACAGTAAATCAAATGAGGTGGAAAAACTAACCATAACAATAAAATAACAGAACCTTTAAGCATTGCTCACTGATAAGTCTCAATATTAAGAGTTTCCATTTCCCAATGAAAAGACACAGACTAACAGATTGGATTAAAAAACAAGATCCTTTCTACTGCATCCATGAAACACACAACCATCAAAGATAGGTATCACCTCAAGGTAAAATAATAGAAAAATATATTCCAAGCAAATGGAACCAAGAAGCAAGCTGGTATATTCATTTTAATACCTGACAAAACAGACTTCAAACCAAAACTAATCAATCCCAAGAGATAGCGAAGGACATTACATACTCATTAAAAGAAAAATCCACCAAGAATTATATTACAATTCTAAGCATTTATGCACCAAACACAAGGTCACCCAAGTTCATAAAAGAAACACTACTACAATCAAAATCACTTATTAACCCTCACACATGGATACTGGGTGATCTCAAAATCCAAGACACTGAGAAAGGAAAGTGGTCAGACATTCCCATCCCTAAACAAGCAGCCATTATAATTGATACCTGCTGGGAAAATGAAATCAGTTTTCTCCAATGGGGTGTCACTGGATATATCAACCATACTCCAGGCAAGCCCCATGCCCAATAGTAGTTTGCTAACAAAAAATAGATTCCTCTTTTTTGGTCAATATGTGTTTTGTTTGCTTATTGATTTTCTTTCTTTCTGTTTTCTTTTTTAACTTTGTCTGTGTCTTAGTTAGGGTTTCTATTGCTGCAATGAAATACCATGACCAAAAAAGCAAGTTGGGGAGGAAAGGGTTCATTTGGATTATACTTCCATATCATAGTTCATCATTGAATGAAGTCAGGACAGGAACTCAATCAGGGCAGGAACCTGGAGGCAGGAGCTGATGCAGAGGCCATGGAGGAGTGCTGCTTACTGGCTTGCTTCTCATGGCTTGCTCAGCCCACCTTCTTATAGAACCCAGGACCAACAGCTCAGAGATGGCACCATCCACCATGGGCTGGACCCTCTCCATTGATCACTAAATGAGAAAATGCCTTACAACTGGATCTTGAGGCATTTCCTTGAGGCTTCTTCCTCTGATGACTCTAGCTCATGTTAAGTTGACACACAAAACCAGCCAGTACAGTCAGTTTTGATTTTTTGTTTGTTGCTTTTCCTCTTTTTTTGAGAGAGAAAGAAAATTGGGTGGGTAGGAAGGTGGAGGGGATCTGGGAGGAGTTGGGGGAGGAGGACATGTTCAAAGAATATGATCAAAATATATTGTATGAAAATGTTTAATAAAAATAACAGAATATTGCTGTGGAATGATGCTCTTGCACATTGATTTAATAAAATGCTGATTGATCATTAGCCAGGCAGGAAGTATAGGCGGGACAAGCAGCCTAGGAGAATGCTGGGAAGAAGAAGGCTGAGTCAGGAGTTGCCAGGCAGACACAGAGGAAGCAAGATGACAAGGCAGAGCTGAGAAAAAGAACCAAGCCACGTGGCTGAACATAGATCAGAATTATGGGTTAATTTAAGTATAAGAGCTAGTCAGTAATAAGCCTGAGCTAATGGCCAAGCAGTTATAATTAATATATAAGCTTCTGAGTGGTTATTTTATAAGCAGCTGCAGTACTGCAGGGCTGGGCAGGACCAGAGAAACCTTCCAACTGCAGAATATACTATCTCTAATTCCTTTCTAAAAATATGGCTCTGTGTATAAAGGCACCTGCAACTAAGCCTGGTGATCTGAGTTCAATTGCCTGGTCCCTACATGGTAGAAGAGAACCAACTCTTAAAAGCTGTCCTCTAACTTACACACATTCCATGGCACCTGCACCTTTCCAAACAAAACAAAAATTGAATGAATGTATAAAACAATTTTAAAAAGTCTTTGTCAATAGACCACTACGTAGCGTCAGCAAATTGAGCAACACTGATATAACAAAACATGTCATTCTAAGTACTTATTTATGAGATCAAGTTTCTTGGTGCACACAGCTTTAATCATGAAAAATAAGAAATGTTGAACTATTGTGAGTTTATTGTGCAATGGTCCTGCTTTGCTGTAGTCTTCTATAACCTCTGGCTCTTATAGTCTTTCCACCCCTCTTTCATGATGATCTCTGAGCACCTCTTTACCACAAGTTCTCCCCTTTAAACATAAAATTCTGTGGGTTGAGATATAGAAATTAAAGTTCAAAATCCCTCAGAAGTTAAGAGAACAAGCTGTTCTTTCAGGAGATCTGAGTTCGAGTCCCAACACCCAAATGGTGGCTTACAAATATTTGTAACTACAGTTTTAGGGGACCCAATGTCCTCTTTTGACCTCCATGGGTGCCAGACATGCATGTGGTATACATAGGCATACATGTAGACAAAACACACATACACAAAATAATGAAGTTCAAAAGATATATTTATTAAGATTAACAAGGAGCTTGTTTATTCATTTTTTACAATGGATCATCATTATCAGTGTTGATTGTCTAGACTTAAGACTTAAGATTGTCTAGACTTAAGCTGGAGAGATGGCTCAGTGGCTGGGAACACTTACTGCTCTTACAGAATTCTTCCTGAATTCAATTCCCAGCACCCACAACTGTCTATATCCATAGTCCCATGGGATCCGATGTCCTCTTGAAGGCATCCATGTAGACAAAACACCCATATACATAAATAAATATATCTTTAAAAATACCATGGCGATAAGGTTCATAATGCAGATAAAAAACAGAACTGGGTTGTTACTGTATCCATTTCTGCTGTATAAAGCACAAACTTTTGAGGAAATATTCTTTTAGTACTTAAAAACTTGTCCCATTCAATAAAGAAGTAGCTCATATTACCAAAGGAAAATGTTCCAGCATGCATCTTCATTTAAAAAATTTTTGTTCTTGTTGATGCAAACAAAATTATCAACTAATGTCCATGTCAGAACTGTAGTCTTTAAGATAGAAATGAGCAACTTCTTGGCCATTGGATACTCAGGAAGAACTAATTTACCCCTTGGTTTGGTGATATTACAATTTGTAAGGAGTGGAGGAAGCCCTGAGTGTGTCCTGAGTGAATGTGTGCTGTTGATATTCCATGTCATAGACCCCAAAATAGACCCATTGGAAAATGGTAAAGCCACCCCCGCAGTCCAGTTTGAACTTTGATAGTGTGCAGAAAATGTCAACCATAACTTTCTTCCCCTGGACATTTACAGCATAAACACTGCTCCGCTAGAGACTTCTTCTACCAACATCAGCTAAACATGCCTCCTCGATCCAGCGGTGAACCATAAACACTAACTGCTTGTTTAAGTGTATGTAACAACCCCACCTCTTGTTCAGCGGTAGGCAATAACCCCGTATCTCTGTTCATGTTCAAGTAATAATCTGAGTTTATTGGAGAGTCCAGTCCACTTGACCCCAGATTTTCTGTGTCTGTCTGTCTGTCTGTTTTTTCTTCATTCTGTTGTTGCACGTAGTCAGGCCAAGTCCCTGGAAATTGTGCAAGGACTCAGCAGCCATTAAATTGCAATCCAGTGGTTTATGGAAGAACAAAAAAATCAACAAAGGCAATCTTTGAAAATCAATTGACTCTATTAAGTTGATAATGAAGCACACTGCATATTTTATTAGTAGTTATTAATTGTTCATTAAATATCCTTTATATTGGTAAATTCATATCTTCCTTGGGACAGGAGCTTGTTGTTAAATGCTAACCAGCATGACTCCAAAACCAGAGAAGGTGGGCCTGATGTTAAAGTGAACATAGGCAAAGGATAGGCTGGTGAGGTGGTACAGCAGATAAAGGTGCTTTACTGTTTAGCAAAACATCATAGACAAAGAGCATGATAAATTGTTCAAAAAGCCCCCATTATTCCATGGTGAAAGCACCTAGATGATACTTAAATCTCCTTTTAAATTCATGCATTTCAATTATCCTTGCAACAGTTATAGCTTTGTGTGTCATATAGTTTTGCATCATAGCTGGCCAGACACAATGATTTCTCATGCTCATCAGCATTTTCCTCCACTATCCAAAGACTTGGTAGAAAGGAATGGTGCTTAAGTTATTTCCATCATAACTCCTCCTTGGAAAGTCAACAGTTGGGCTGTTCTAGAGCAAATTGATCAACCAAACTTAGTAATGTCTCTTATCTCTAACTTTTGATTTATATTCCTCAATGTCAATGTCACTAAAATTGTTTGTTAACTGGGTAATAATAGCTCAAAACTGATTTATCAGTTACATTAGTTTAAACAATAGTCTTTTATTGCTGCCTTAAAATCATCAAAAGTTTAGCAGTTTAAAGCTCTCTGTTCAAGTGTAGGCTTGGAAGACAGCTCAGTCAGTAAGTTTTTTTTTTGTGTGTGTGTGCAAGCCTGAGGGAGGACTTGAGCTCAGTCCCCAGAACCCATGTAAAAATACCAGGGATGGTGGAGTGCTCTTACAACCCCAGTGTTGGAGAGACAGAGTCAGACAGAATCCTGGGCTTCTCTGGCAAGCATACCTGTCCTAATTGGTGAGTTTTGGGTCCCAATGAGCTACCCTGTCTTAATAAGTAAGGTAGACAGCTCCTGAGGAATGACACCCAAAGTAGTTTTATGGCCTCCACTCAAGAGCACACATACCTGCATATCCCTTTGTATAACTTTTTGTGTGAACACACAAACACACAGACACATTTTACCATCTTATAGCTGAGATGAAAAAATGATTAAGTCTGGTTGGACTCAGATTCCTTTGTTCTAGGCTTCACAAGGCTGAAATCCATGTGTTGGTTAGCCTGAGCTTTTTTTTTTTAAGTCTCTGAGGAAAGAATACATTTCTAGCCTCATTTTGGTTGTTGTTGGAAGCTAGTTCCTTATACCTTTTATGGCTATAATCCCAATTATGTTTGTTTTTGCTAGCTGTCATCCAGGAAGGTCTCTTGGCTCCTTGATGTTGTCTGCATCTCTCATCACATTGTTATTAGTATTCTCATTCCAATGATGATGTCACATTCTTATGCTTCAAGTTTCTCTGCCTCCTCTAGCAGGTTGTCTACTTTCAAGGACTCACATAATTAGATTGGACTCACCTGGATAACCCAAGCTACTCTCCCTATTTTAAAATGCTTAGTCTTAAGTACATCTGTAAAGTCCTCTTGTGTGCATGATGTATAAATTATAGATTTCAAGTACTATGGGATAGACAGCATCTGGAAAACATTATGCCTACTATAACAATCCTCTGCCTGTCTTAACCAAGGACTCTGAAAATACGATTTCCTACCATTTCTAGCAATCTCTGCCTACTAAAATTCGTCTGGTACCAAAATGACACTGTTCTAGTTTACACATTCAGGAAATGATAGCATCTGATGGACTGAGTGTGTCCAACTGCAAAAGTTCATATGTTGAAGGCCTAACCTCCAATGTGATGGTATTGGTAAGTAGAGCTTTGCAGTGTAATTAGGTTTAGATGAGGTCACAGGGTGAGTTCTCCTATTGTGGGATTGGTAGCCTTATGAACTAGAGACCAGATCCCAGAGTTTCTTATCTCTACTATGCAAGAATACTTGGGAGCATAACTTTACCAGCTGTTGATTTGGCCAACACCCTGATCTCAAACTATTCAGTTGCTAGAACCATGAGTAATAAATGTCTGTTGTTTAAGACACCTAGTCTACGGTATGTTGTCATGCTAGCTTGAGCTGATCAAGACATGGATGGTCATTTTGTCTGCTACATTCTGAAAGTAGGATATATGAACTTTTTCTTGCTTTGTTAAAATGCCAGATATCTTTATTGAGGTTAGTAAAAGAAAGAAGGAAATGTATTTTTTAATAAAAGATTATTTGTTTTTAATTTATGTGTATGGGCCTGTGTGAATTTATGTGCACCACATATATGCAGGTATCTGCAGAGGTCAGAAAAGGGTGTCAGATCCTCTAGGACTGTAGGTATAGGTGGTTTTGAGGTGCTCAATGTGGGTGCTGGAAACAGAACTGGGGTCTTCTGCAAGGACAGTAAATTCTCTAACCACTTAGCAATCTCTTCAGCCCCTATATCTTTGCTTTTTAAGCTTTAGCCCTTACTCATCTCCCAGAAGCAGTCTCTGAAGTGAGGATTGCTGCAGCTGACATCTCCATGCCCAACCAGAGATATTGCTTTTGAAGCCTTTTCCTGTAATATCTGGGGAAGCACTTCCCACTCTAGAGCATCATCTGATTAGCTCTCTAGGCTTCAGGCTTCCATAGACACACCACTGATGTCCACACTCTCAGCTGACCAAAATAATACCGAGAAAGTCCCTAAGGTGGTACTGCTCCAACATCACTTCAGAGCCACTCAAGCATTTTCAAATCTTACCCACACTCTGAAAGTCTGCTTCACTTGATCTAGCATGGGGTTTGAATAGCATTACTTCTGAAAAACTCCCCCAGAAAAATTTTATGGGCAGCCAGGCCTGAGGAATACTGCTCAAAGACAAAGGGGGTGAATGTCGTCCCTTAGTGGCTCCATTTAGTAGATGAGTAAATGCCAGCTATCAAAAATTGTAACATTATCAGCATTACAAGTAGGGGAGGAATAATCAAAGAGCCTGACATTTAGGCAGGGCCATAGACTCTCTGAACTCCTGTTACTTGATAAGCAGCTCCTCTTAGTTTTCTTGAACACTAGCGTGAAGCTGGCATAGGGACTCTGACGGTAGCTGTCCTTAAAGGACCTGGACATGAGTGAGTGAGGGAAGGAGACAGGCAGTGTACCTTTTGAATTTACTTTGTGAAGCATGTGGACAGAACTCTGTGCCATCAGTGAGGAACTGGCCAACCAATCAATTGAAACATGCTGACATAGTGGAAGATACATCAACCATCACCTCTGATGTGTCTGCTATGGTGACTCCAGTTAGATTTTCTAAGGACTCAGGAGGGCCATAAAAGACACAAGTATTACTTTCAATGGTCAAGCAGGGAAGCAAGTTTCAATAAAAGACAATAAGGGCTGGAAATATACTTCAGCGTTACAAAGTGTTTGTCTACCACGTGTGAGAATCTAAGTTCAACTCCCAGCACTACCCACACAATAAATAAATAAAAACAGCTACTTTGGGAGCTGGAGAGATGGCTCAGTGCTTAAGAGTACTTGTTGCTCTTGCAGAGGACTCCAATTCAGTCCCCAGAATCCATAAGGGGGCTAGCAACTGTCTGCAACTACAGTTCCATAGGATCTGAACCCTCTTCTGGCCTCCTTGAGCACTGCACACACATGGTACACAGACATGCACGCAGGCAAAGCACTCATACAAATAAAATAAAAATAAATACGTCTTAAAAATATAAAGAACAGTTACCTTTTGGAGAAACAACTGTCAAAACTATTTAGTAAAACTTTAGATGCTTAAAACATCACAACATATTACTTGGTAGTTTTGTACTTCCAAAGTTTGACACGGGCCTTACTGGATTACAAATCATGGTGTTATCAGGGCTGAGTGCTATTCTGGGTGCTCTAGTTGTGGGGAATCTGTTTCTAGGATCATTGAGTTTGTAGGCAGAACTCTTTTCCTTGTGGAGGTAGGGTCCTATAGGAAGTTCCCCTCATGCTTGTCAGTTGAGAGTAGTCCCAGGCTCGTGCATGTTCCCTTTCTTTCATCTTCAAAGTCAATATTGGTAGGTCCAATTACTTTCCAGTTTGATTCTTGTCTCTTCTTCCATCATCAAATCCAGATCATTACTGTGCTGGCTAGTCTTATGTCAACTTAACACAAACTAGAGTTATGCAAAAGGAGGGAACATTAATTGAGACAATACTTTTATAAAATCTGGCTGTAAGGCATTTTGCTAATTACTGATTGATGGGAGAAGGCCCAGCTCATGGTGGGTGGTACTATCCCTGGGCTGGTGGTCTTGGGTTCTATAAGAAAGCAGGCTGAGCAGACCTGTAAGCAGCACCCTCAATGGCCTCTGCATCAGTTCCTGCCTCCAGGTTCTATAAGAAAGCAGGCTGAGCAAGTCACGAGAAGGAAGCAGCTCCCCTCCATAGCCTCTACATCAGCTCCTACCTCCAGGTTCCTGTCCTGTTTGAATTCCTATCCTGACTTCCTTCAATGATGAAAGGTGCTGTGGACGTGTAAGCTGAATAAACCCTTTCTTTCCCAACTTGCTTTTGGTAATGGTGTTTCATCACAGCAATAGAAACCCTAGCTAAGACAGGTCCTTTTCTGTTTCTCTCTTTCACTTTCAGAATCTATATGGTTACATTGGGCCCAGCTGGGCAATCAAAGATTGTTTCCTAATTTTAAATTTTAGGATCTTATTTTTATGGGCAAAGTCCCTTTTACAATGTAAGGTAACATTTTCACAGGTTCCAGAGATTAGGATATGAGTGCTTCAGGACCACTGTTCTGTCTACAATAGACTTTCAGGTTTACTTCTTACCCCCTTCTGATAGTCTGGTTGCTTTTCCTTTAATGTAGGCTCAAGTTGGCTTTTCCTGAGGTACATGTTCCCTTTCTTTGCTAAGTTTTGCCTCAGGTGATCTATTGATTTCTTCTGTCTTTAGTTAGCATCTATGTGAAACACCGAAATATTTCTGTGCCCTAGAATATTTTATACCATGCCCTGACCATGCCTTTTAGATGTTCCACAAGTAAATTATTGGTGTCTTTGCCCCACCTCCAGCCTACTCCGTTTCTTACTTCCTGCTTCTCTAATGGCATCATCATCTACTTGATTATGCCAACACCTGGGATTTGCTTCCCTCTCAGCCACTTACTCGTTTGTTGACAAGTCTTGTTGAACACCACATCCTTCTGATTATTTCCTTTCACTCTATTGTCAGAGTAGCAAGGCTGACCTAGTGTCCCCGTTGGCCATTAAATCCACTTCTCATATCAGTGAAAGAAATTGTTTACAGACTTAATTGGAAGTAGCAATGCAAAATGTTATAAGCTGTTTCTAGATGGTGAAACTATGGGCTGTTATTTTCTTCTTAGTATTTTCTCATTTTAAATGTTTCCGTAGATAATTCCAAGCAAAATGTTTCATAAGAAACAAAGACAAAAGCAAAGTATTACCTTCAGTGATGGGCTCCCTCTTCTCCATCCCCATATTGATGTCTCTAATAGCATCCTGTTATTTTCCTCTCTGTGTCTATCACACATTGTATTACAGTATATTTTACTGTGTTTTTTGCTTATGCTTTCTTGCTTACTATTTTTAGGGTCATAAAGGCTACACCATATTTGTTGTGTTAATCACTGTGTACCCAGCATCTAGACCTATGCTTGCCACACAATAAAAATTGAGTGTATACAGATGTCTTCCTCCTCACTACGACAATGACAACTTGTGAAAATTTTATTCCAGATTCATTATCTGCATGACTCCACTGGGCAGAGGACTGCTTGGCAACCCAGTCTTTGTCTCAGGGCCATGGGCTGACAGTGTCTGCATCACTAGGGGCTAATTTATAAATGTGAATTCCTGGTTCCTTCTCCAGAATTAAAAATGCTGGGGCCAATGAGATGGCTCAGTGGGCAAAGGTGCTTGCCACCAAGCTTGATGGCCTGATATCAATCAGTAGAACCCATCTGGTGGAAGGAGAGAACAGATTCCCATAAGCTGTCCTCTGACCTCTACATGTGTGCTATGTCGTGAACATTTCTATACCTATACACACCAATGATCAAAAATATAATTTTAAAAACTTAAAAAGAAAACTTCCTGAATTTCACAATTATGTTTCAACAAACTTCCCAGATGAATTTGAGGTGGGAGGTTTAAAAATCCTGCCCTATATAATAGATTACTGTACATAATTAGGCAGCTGGTATTTTAAATGTTTTCAATTATGTTCAAATCCTTGACAAATGATTATATATGGGCTTAAGGATATTTTAATGGTTGAGAAAATTGTCTTTTATATGGCCAAGAACATGTTATTTTTGCCATTTAACATAATAGAATATACATTTCCCCAACACAAAAAATTTGAAATCAGTGTGTTTTCAGCAACATATTGAAATAGCAATGAGTCACTTGAGGGAAACTATGTGGTTTTTTTATGATTTTGAGAAAAATTTGTTCAAAGAAACATTGAAGGAGACTCACCCATCATTCTGAACTTATGATGGTAAGAGAATGACAGTTTGAAACCAGAAATGAAGTGAGCCAGCTTCTCTAACTAACCCAATTGCTAAATGTCATCATCAACCGTAAATCATCAAGGACAAGTAGAAAGGAAATTTTTTTCCTGTACAGTACCAGTTGGAATTATTCAAAGTACAGACATCCTTAGTATAACAGGTTTAAGGCAACTGAAGCCTTGCGATTCCTCATAGCAGCCATGAAGCAGTCCACTGGTTGGTTATGTAAAGTTCAAATGGAGTCAATCCACACAGAATGATTCATAAAGAGAATTTTCTGTCACACTGAGATGAGGCACTGGGGACAGATCCCAAAGGAACTTGTCATCTATATTTATGAGTTTAAGAAACTTTTAGATCATGATTTCTATGATCTGGAATTTGTCCTTCCCAGGAAGCTACTGTGGAGGTCAATTTGGGACAAGTAGACAGCAAATATTGTAGAAGGCTTTGCTCCTAAGTTAAATTCTACATTCAGAGGGTTTTTTATTGGTAAAATTTTATTATTCTTACTATCTTTTAAGGCCAAGGAAGGATATAACAGGTATTCACAAATTGGACATTAATTTGAAAAATAAAATTGTTAGCCCACTAATTGAGACTTGATGTACATTAACAAGGGCATGAATAAATAGAAAGCTATTTTAATATAGCCACTAAGCTTTATGCATCTCTTAGCTTCACAAATACAGGTGGGGAAACTTCTGTTAGTTTGATTTTTATTACTGCATCAGCACTGTTCATATTATGCTCCAGTAGTTTATATAATTAATAAGACATTATTATATCTTATCAAAATCATCATAATTCTGCATGAGTCTATTGATCTTCAGCACCCAGTTTATGAAATTACCTTGTCCTCCAAACATGTATCAATGAACATTTTTTTATCCATTGAACCTAGAAGTAATGCTCAAACCCACAAAAGCTAAAAGTAGAGAATTGGCCTTTTGCATACCATGGGTACCAGATGCAGGAAAGGGAAAAAAAGGCTCATGGCTGAGAAATTTTATATGCTTTTAAAAATAAAAACTGGAAAGGAGAAAATGTCAAATGAGTGATTATTATACAAAGTTCCACTATGCAAGTTGTTTATGGAGCTTCTTCTAAAACTCCTGACCCTGGAATCAATTTTGAAGCCAACTGGAAACTAATTTCATTCATAAGTGTGGCCATGCATCCTCATCTTGAGCCACCTGGCATCTTTCTAGGGCTTTCTAGTCATCTTCTCAAAGGTTACACTTCATTATGTGCAAAAGGCGAAAGCTCCCTGTCCCTTTTCATTTGCCTTAAGCCCAGGATAGTTTAAGAGATACTTATGAACCTCATATTACCAATTCTTTGCTTTCCCCCTGTTTTCTTTAAAAAAGTTTTTGTATGGAAAAATTTAAAGCATTTATCAGACACGATAATATACAGAACCCCTACATTTCAACCATTCAACCTCAGAATTAAAGATCATAGCCAATATAGGTTCACCTATATCCTCATGCAGATATCCCTCCCATAAAAAGTACTGGAAGCATGGCCTGGTAAGATGGCTTCACGGGTAAATGCAGCTGCTGACAACATGAGTTTGATCACCATGACCCACATAGTGAAGGGAGAAAACTGAGAAGTGTCTTTAGACCTCCACTCATTCACCATGGCACAGGCATCCCCTAGCCTACAATACAGAAAATGAATGACAATGTGATAAAAATTTGAAGCAAGTTACATGCTATTTTCAAATATTTCAGGATGTAGGGGACACTTATCTTATGATAATATATCCACGATTTGTCTTCTTAATTTCCTAAAATGGTGACAAATAGAAAAAAGTTACTTGCTGATGGTAATTAGGAGGTTTACTACTGGAGGATGGTTCTAAGGGCAGAGATAACATCACCCTTCCCAGTGTTCCATTGCAGGAATCCTCTTATTTTGCAGACAGAAAAAATGATGACCCTCACGTGTCATTCGATTCTTTTCAGCTCTTTTTAGGCCTATGGAAGATCAACAGGGATGCAAATGCTTTGCATGAACTGTAAATTTTCACTCTATATTTCAGTTACTGATGCCTGATTTACTTCACTCTGGTCAAATAATTTCCTCTGTATGATTTTGGTCTTCAGTTCATTGGGACTCACTGATGCCCTGGTGAATTGATCTATTTTGGCTAACATTCCATGTGTTTCACAGGTATTCTCCAAATATCAATTAGGTCATGCAGTTCATTAGTGCATGTATACTTCTTATACCCTCTTTCCTACTTGTTACATTAAGTTGATGAGGCAGGAGTTTAAATTTGCCCAACACTGTAGATCTGTCCTTCTAGACTTTTAATACTATCAAGTTTTCCTTGATTAAGCCTGTTATTAGATGTGAATTCACATATAGCATCCAAATTCCTTCCTGCTGAGTTGACTTACTTATCATTATAGATTGTCCTCTTTTGTTTTGTTTTGAGACTGTGTCTTACTTTCTAGCCTAGGCTGACCAGAAACTTATTATGTAGATCAGGTTAACCTCAAACTCATGACTATTCTTCTGCTTCAGGCTCCTGAGTATCAATCAGGTTTACAATCATGACTATTATTCCTGGCTATGGATTTTCCTGTTTATGTGAAGAAATACTTCTTTAAGCTTTCCTAATTTGACATTAATGCAGCTGGAAAATTTTTCACAGTAGAATGTTCCAATATTTTAAAAAATATTTATTTTATTTTTGTTTGTATATATGTATGTGTGTCTGTGCACATCTGTATGGGTGCCCATGGAGGCCAGAAGAGGGTGTCAAATCATCTGGAGGTGAAGTTACATCCTGTTGTGAGATGACCAATATGGGTGCTCAGAGCCAAACTCTGGCCTTTTGAAAGAGCAACAAGCATTCTTAACTACTGAGTCATTTCTCCAGCTCTATCAATCTTTTTATATTTAAAATGTCTGTGGCTCTCAGTTTCCCCAGACCCAATTCTCAGGATCACCTCTAGTGCTGAAACAGAACACCAAATGCACCCCCATCCATGCCTCCCACTGAGCCCTCCCCTCCCCTCTTGTAGCTGTGTCCCAGCCCTCAACTTGGACAGATGCCCCTTGATCAACCATGAGCCACATCTGTCAGAAGATCAGGAACTTCTCCACTCTCTCTGTTCTCCCAGACACAATCCTCAGGGCCACCTTTAGTGCTATAACAGACTATCTTCCCCGGGATGCCCCTACCCACAACCTCCAACATCAACAAGCATTCCCTGTGAGCACACCAGCCAAGTAGGCTATGAAAACAGGCAACAAACAGCCAACACACTCTCTGAAAATCCAGACAAGAAACAGAAACCAAGAAACAAAACACTCACCCAACAAACCCGGAAATCAACACCTAGACCTATAATCACTCTACATCCAGATGCCTAGATGTCAGTGTAAGAATACAATCAACAACAGCCAGGGCAATGTAGCACCATCTGGAGCACAGGTATTCTACTACAGCAAGCTCTGAATATTTCAACATAGCTGAAGCATAAGAAAAAATATATATTTTTTAATCAAGCTGCAAAATTTTCTTTTTCTCAATCATCTTATATAGTAAAGCGAAGCGGGAACTTGTGCTTGAGGGTGTGGATCAGGGTGGTTTGGTTAGGTTGCTAGGTAACTGACTTCAAGATGTCCTTAACTGAAAAGAAGATAAGGAAATACCAAGCTATTTCTGAGGATTGGGACTTGCCCAAGGCACATAACAAGACTTCTGGTATTTATAAACTAAAAACGACCTGAGCTAAGATGACTTGATTATAGCCAATACAGGTTTTGGCTCCTGGCAATGCTGAACTGTGCCCTCTGGAGACTTGAGACAGTTATTTGGCGTGAAGTGACTGAGGGCCCCCAGGCGGTGGGATCGGGATCCGTCCCTGGTGCAGGGGCTGATTTTTTGGAGCCCAGTGCCTATGGTGGGACACCTGGGGCAGTCTTGGCGCAGGGAGGGGGGTCTTGTCCTGCCTTGGCTGAGAGTGCCAGACTCCAGGGATTCACCATGGGAGACCTTGTATTGAAGAAAAAATATCTTAAAACCAACTTTAAAGAGGAAATGAATAAATCTCTAAAAAGAAACCCTGGAAAACACAAACAAACAATTGGAGGAAATGAATAAATCCCTTAAAGAAAGCCAGGAAAACCAACAGTTGAAGGAAATGAATAAAACTGTTCAAGACTTGAAAATAGAAATAGGAGCAATAAAGAAAATACAAACTGAAGGAATTCTGGAAATGAAAAATTTAGTAATGCAAACAGGAACCTCATGCATCACCAACATAATACATGAAATGGGAGAGAGAATCTCAGGCATTGAAGATTCAAAGAAATGTTAAATATAAAAAATTCCTGACACAAAACATCCAAGAAATCCAGGACATATGAAAAGATCAAACCTAAGAATAATAAGAATAGAGGAAGGAGAAGAATCCCAGCTCAAATGCCAAGAAAATACTTTTTAACAAAATCATAGAAGAAAAATTTCCTAACCTAAAGAAGGACATGCCTATAAAGGTACAAGAAGCATATAGCACCAAATAGATTGGGCCAGAAAAAAGTCCCCTCACCACATAATAATCAAAACACTAAACATACAGAACAAAGAAAGAATATTAAAAGGAGAAAGACCAAATAACATATAAAGGCAAACCTATTAGAATTACACCTGACTTCTCAGTGGAGACTCTAAAAGCCAGAGGGCTTGTACAGATTTGCTGCAGACTCTAAGAGACCACAGGTGTCAGCCAAGACTTCTATACCCAACAAAACTTTCAGTCACCATAGATGGAAAAATTAGATATTTAATGTTAAATTCAAATTTAAACAGTATTTATCTACAAATCCAGCCATACAGAAGGTGCTAGAAGGAAAACTCAAAACTAAGGAGGTTAATTACACCCACAGAAAACA
>LZPO01034338.1:199114-223525 GCA_001675575.1 Neotoma lepida
GATAGGTACTAATGTTAGACATTCACGCATTGGTACAAAAAAAAATTCCATATGTACCTGAGCTATGTTTTCTAAAGATAGATCCCGTTAAGTATTTCTTTTTAAGAGAGAGAGAGAAACAGGGTGTAGAGGATCTGGGAGGAGTTGGAAGAGAGGAAAAGCATGATCAGAATAACTTGTATGAAAAAAATTTCAACAAAAGAAGGCAAAACCAATATAAGGTAGAAAGGTGAGGATATCTTTAGAATAGAGTTGGTCAGTAGAATTACTCTTATGACATTATAGCTCTTCCTAGAATGGTGGTATTAGCTACCAAAGTCCATTCATTGTTCTGTGGACTAGCACTTGTACAAATACCATCGAGTTAAGTAACTCTGAATCCTTGGCTGTTATTACCTGAAAACACTTCAAATCATCGATTTTTCTACTGCTTTTATCTATTTAGTACTCATCTCTATTCCAATACTACATTCTTAGGAGGATGCTGAGGATTTCAAACACTCCTCAAAGAAGCCCTCTGACATTCTGTGTTTTGGAATTATTGTGCTACACATTCTCTATGATAATTCTTCTTGATTATTCTGTTTTCACTTTTTGTGTGGTATAGGACCTGTTCAGGTGGTTTGTAAGATAGGTCCTTTCCTCATCTACACAACCTCCTTCTTCAGCTTCTGCCTCTCTGTCCCCTGTCCTTACCACCTGCTTCCCAATCTAGGTGTGGCATAAGAAGAATGAAAACACTGTTAAGCACTTACAGAAGTATATATTGGGAAGTGTGTGTTAGGAACTGATCATGGAAACATAACAATTAAGCAAACTCTACATATGTGGAGTGAAGCTCCTCATATGTTGAAGCTTATGCAGGAAATATTCATGGAACATATCAAGCCCTTTAAACATTCTACATGCATACCATGTGCTTTTAATATCTTTGATAAATATATACACTACATGGTGAACTTCTCTTAAGGAATCAAAGCACTAAGGAGTAGCAGCAACCCTGCATTTTGAGAAGAAAGTCTTAACAACATCCTGTTTTCTCCTAAAACTAAGTCATGTAACATTTAGTCAGTGACTTAGGACTTCAACAAAATAACTGACAGGATCCCCTTCCCATCATTATACTGCAGGTTCTTCCTATTTACTTTTTCCTTCCTCTAGCTCCCTCTTTTGCACCACTTAACTTCTATAGTATCTAGCAATCTAGTTTCAAGTCAAGAATGAATCTGCCCAAAGGAATTTATCTGTCCATTTCCTACCTTACCTTTAAAGTGCTTTTGAGAATTCTCAGCCTGTGCAGTTTTTCATTCATCACGGGATCATTACATCTTTTGATAAAGGACAGCTTGTATTCCATCTTGGTTGAAATGCGATGTTCTCCTATTGGTGACAGACTGGCTTCCTCCAGCGCCCTGTACAAATCTTGCAGAGAGTCTCCTAATTTTTCTTCCCGACTTTCACCTGTGAGGTGGGGTGGAAATGGGGTAAAGGATGGAGAGAAGGAAGGGAAAGAGACAGATATGCAGTTTAATAGTTATTTTGTAGTTTGAAAAATCTTCTAAAAATTTGATTAACTGAAAAACAGTCTAATGAATGATTAGGAAAACAGTCTAATACTTAAATATCTCTAATAAGTAAAATAAAATAAAATAAAGTAAACCAAAATACCTCAAAGATGCTAGTTAGATTGGGTTAGATAGCTATGGGCAGCCAATTGTTTTAGGAGGATTAAATAGGATTTATGATTCAATGAACAGCCTCTTGAAAGAAAATAACCACACATATCTTGAGTTCAAAGAATTAGAGCATAAAATGTACATTACATGGAAATGCTGCTTCATATAGTTTAGTATTTTAAGACAATAATTAATAAATACAGATAAGCTATTTAATAGAGTTCTCCTGCTTAATTAATACTGAATGATTTTCATTTTTTCAGACTTCCTAAGATGGAATGGTATTGGTTGGCATATATATGATTAAGATTGTCCAGTTATTTAATAGATTATTAGATTTCATGTGACTGCCATAGCAATTCCTAGTACATCATCAATATAGTAACTGATCATAAGTTATTATCAAAAATAATGTTTTGATTTTCAGGCAGGAGCTTACTATGTAGGCCAGGGTGGCCTGCAATTCACTACCTAGCCTAGGCTGCACACCCTGCAACACATGAGGCTGGCCTCAAATTCATGGTACTCCTTTTGCCTCTGTCTCCCAAGTGCTGGGATTACGTGTATAAGCCACCATGCTCAGCAGCAATAATGTTTTAAATGAAATTAAAATGAAGCACATGGATATATTTATAAGCAACTGTAAGGAAATATCTGACATGTACTAACAGAATTTATAACATTTTAAAATTCTGATAAGAAAATACTCCACTTGAGTATTTTTGAGAAAAATTAAGACAATTACAAGTATGGATTTAAAATCTAGATGAACAAATGAAAGTGTCTTCTTGCTTTAAAAGTGTCTGAATAATGATGTTATATCAATTATCATCATATCAATTTGTCATATAAGTAATAAAAATGAACTAGGATTCTTCTTTGGGGAGCGGCACGGTCTTATTTGAAGAATACTTCTTATACTGGCCCAAGGCACAAATATAGAATGTTATTCATTCCATCATGGTTCATGAAATTTTAAGCTTTTGGATACAGGTTTAAAAGAAGATTCCCTAATTAACAATAATACTAATGAACATTTATTTGTGTCAGGCAGTAGGGTAAATACCTAACATTCATGATTTCATTTGATCTTCAACATCATATTAAGAAATCTTCATTTTATAACAGGGGTCTTTGCTCAATGTCATAATCTCATATAAATTGTGGAATTAGAATTTAATTATTTAAAGTGTGTATTTAATTGAAGGTTCCAATTAATGTGAGACTCCCTTAAAATGTAGCATTCTAAACACATTTCATGTTTTGCATGCAATCTTTCAATAAAAATTACTGAGCTTTCCATGGAAAAGCTTTCTAATTGGATACAAACTATACACAGACGGTAATCGTTTCATAAGTTGAACTACACTTATGCGTATTTCTGTGTGTTCATATTCTGGCAAAGAAGATGAATGTCATAGGTAGAACAGTTAAGGGGGTGACGAGTTATATATCCATAATTTGCATAAACTATGGACAACATCCCTTGGGCTATGCTAAGGATGCGCTAAACATGCTTTAAAATAATATACCTCAAACTACCCCCAAAGTCTAAAAGAATGTTGTAATTTTTAAGGGATCACCTTTAGGATTAAAAAGCAGTTTTGTTTAAATTCTGTATTTAACTTTTTGCTCTTCTTCCAAAGTTAGTAGTTGACCATAGCCATAATCAGTGTTTTCACTAGAAAATCCCTTATCATCTGTCAACATATGTTATCATTGTGTCATATAACAAATTCCTTTAAATAAAATCTTTTAAAACTTCTTTCTTGGTTCATCTTTGAATGTTTTCAGCACACAGAGGAGTTTAATGGATGGGTGGATGGAAACCTATGAAAAGAATAGGGTTTCAAGGTAAAAGCAAGATAGATTCAATAGAGAGAATTTCAAATGAGAATGCCTAGGAAGAAGGAAGGAACAAAACCATATGGCAACTTATGGTCACTAAATGGAGTTGAAAAATTGAGGACACATTTGAACACAGTAGTTCCATTTCATAAAATCATAATCCAGGAAAGGAGACTGGGGAATTATTTAGTAATTATTCTATTTGGCTCAAGGCAAGATTGCACGTAAAGACAGAAGTAATTTTTGAGAGTAGGGGGTTGGGTATCACTAAGAAGCCTAGTAGATGAGAATTACAGTAGTTAAGGTATCAGGTGGCACAACATATTATTACTTTTTCAGTTCTAGAAAGGTGAAAGAAAAAAAATGATCTAGATTATAGTTTTAGAATTTAAGGATGGTAGACTTATTTTCACAGTGTTTTTTTTAATTTTAAGAGAAATCTTTCTTATATTACCTAATAATCTAGGGCATATGTATTTTGTTACATTTTGATGTAGTTCTATTTTTCTATGTCTCTATGTCTCTGTGTCTCTGTGTCTCTGTCTCCCTACCCCGCTGCTGAGGAATCAAACCAAAGGTCTTACACATACTAGGCAAACATCCTATCACTGAACTATATCTCTAGCCAGCCTCTTTACCTTAACTTTTAACATTTTGGAATTCTAGAGCAGAGTGTTTAATTTTTATACAATTTCAACCAAGTTTAACTTTAAGAAGACTAAGCCTACATTAATTATAAAAATGACGTAAATAACTATTTTAAAAGGGAATGTCTCCCTTGCCTCTTCTTAACGTTATTTGGGAGAAAAGCATTCAAGCAAAAGACAACATAATTCCACGAAGAATTTGGTATGAGAGCTGTACAAAAAGCCAAGCATGGGTCTATCTCTGGGCAGCACATCTGAACAAGGAATCACAATGACACAGAACACGGAACCATTTTAACAGATAGCAATTGGATGGTGTGCTCCTACCAAAGATAAGCAAGTCCCCCCTTAGTCCTCTACACACCACACACATATGCAACACTGCACAAGACAAGAAGTGGAATGAGAAAGGATGAGGGACTGAGAAGCCAGGCTATCACAAAATGTCACCAAGTATTTAACATTTTAAGACTACACAAAGAGTCCTTTTATTTTCAAAGGAAGGGAGTGAGGGGCAGAGTCACATTATAAATCTGATTCACTGTGCTCAACAGTCAAAACAACACAGAACTCAACATTCAAGACAAAAACAGACCTTTATTTTCTTTTATAGTTTTCAATTGGTTTCCTTGGTTTTTCTCGGATGAATATCAATTAAGTCTACAGGGCTACTGTTGCAACTGAAAACACAAAAGCACCTTTAGCTTCTTCTGTTTCTTCTCTTCTTCATCTCCTTCACATTTCTCTCACGGGTTCTTTCTCTTCTTAAACTTTGCTTTTTCTTCTCTTAGAAGAAGCTTGCTTTGGAAGATGAGGCAAACACTTGGTGAGGCCTGCTTCCCAACTGAGTTTCTTTCAACGTGCCAGTTCAGCCATTGGAACACTGGCTAAAAACCAGCTCTTTTGTAATTTGAGTGAATGTTTCTGAAAATTGGCAAAGTGTAGACCACATTCAAATAAAAGGACATATATAGGAACCTTCTGTGATTCCCACTGAGGAAGTGTATCACTGCAGCAATGACATTTTAATCGGCATCTAATTTATTCACGAAATCTGGATCTATGAAGGAATAAAATTTCCCCCAGATTGGATTTACATTTGTAGCATATAAATTATGTCTGTGTCAGATCACACATCAAAAAAAGTTCCATTTTATTAAAGGAGAGAGCACGTATCAAGTCCTTTTTCTTATACAAAATTTCATTGACTGGTGGATTTGAAGGTCAAAATTAAATAATTAATTTGTATTCTGTGTCAAGGGAAGATCATTTCTGGTTGTGTCATACTCAGCAGGGGTGAAAAAAGACCCTCTTTGGTGTCATATATATATATATATAGTCCACTATGAAATATTAGGAATATAGGAATATAGTTAATATTACAATGGTTCATCGGTTTCTCCGCAGGTTGCATATGATCACCAGGTAGTAAAAAAAAAAAAAAAAAGCTCAAACAAAAGATTATCTAATGAAAAATACTAGTTTGCTGTAATGTCTTGAAACTACTTATGAGCAATTGCTTCTCAATTGCTCCAAAATTTTTAGTTAATATAGTCTATGCACTTAGGCTCAGTGGTTTCCAAACTTTTTGACTGTACACACTTACAGGCTAAAACACTTCTGTTGTTCATAATTTACATACATTTATTAGTCTATATCACTCTATGCTATAAATATACACACAAATGAAGCTGAAAAGGATGAGATATAAAATTTGAGAGGAAATTTTCCGTTATTATTATTATTTTTTCCTGTATGTTAATGGATTCTTCCTCAGAGATCTGTATTGTGGCTTTTCTCTAAGGGGAATTTGTTATTCACATTTGCATTTCCCATTCTCTATCTGCCATAATGCCTCATGCTCCCAACAAATTCAAATGGAGTGATAGTTGTCTTTATAAATAAAATATTCCAAAGAAGATTCCCTATTAGGTGACTGCGCAATTACTGAAAAGTAATTATATAATACTGTTCATGTTTCTTTGATGAAACTAAGGACAGTAAACTCTCACTCTTGTCTTCCCATTTCCCTGGTGCTGTAATGACACCATTAAAACAGACTAAAAGATGAAAACAAAACCAAGAATTGGGCTCTGAAACAAACAATGGGAAGTGGAGTCTTGGTGCATGTTTTCAAAGAGAAGTGTATTCTGTTAAAATTGGACAATGATGTCTTCATGGAAACAGTTGTTCTTTCTACAACACAGCTGTGCAATGAGCTACAAGGTTGGGAGAGGTTAAATTAAAAATGATAGAGAAGGCTAGACATAGTAGTATTAGTCATCAGCCAAATCTGAGTGGCATTTGTTCTTATACAACTAGAAAGCACTTTAAGGCTTCCAGGCTAATCATATCAAGTATGTGGAACACTATTTTTGTCCCAAAGGGCAACTGTCATTTTCATTGGGACCACAGGATGATTTTTATGAATACTATTTTACTATCATGTCACAGAGAACAACTTATTTATATATAAGGTGACAGACTTTTAGTGGACTTAATATCTTTGTAGGGTTTACACTAGAGGTGATTAAATAACTAAGGGTTTACACTATAACTTGAATTGTTTTATAGTTAAACATCAGCTATTTTAATTCACGTCTTTATAGCAATCAACTTGCTATGCCTAGTTTTGTAAAACTTAGGAGGAGAGGAAGACAGCGTGTATTATTAGAAGAAAGTAAAGATTTTACAAGCTAGCTTTTAGTTTTCCCTTTGTAGCCAATTATTTAATAATTAGAATTTTTTTTTTAAATAACAGTACTCCAACATTAGAGTAGGCAACAGTTTCTCAGGTGGAAAAAGTGATTTTGATGAGTAAAATTCCCTTCTTTGAGAGGACCAGGTGAGAGGATCTACCTGCACTGCTAAGGTTTTCTTGTCTTCTCTTTTTAGATCAGGTAAAGCCTGTACTTAGAAATTAGCTATGTCCAGTGGCTATCACTGTCAATTCTCCTACAATAGAAAGCTTATTTCCATAAGGCTGTGAAAAAAATAGACAGACCTAAAGTTTATTCTACACTTTTTTTCTGAGTAGGCAATTTCTGCCAAATTCTGTAGTTTAATAATAACTACATGACAGTGGTTTTATTATCAGGGTATGACAGGATTTTTTTTTAAATGATGAATAGTTCAAATGGCATAACGTCTCAGAATCCTTAGCACTGATTTACTAACCCCTAAGGAGGGATGGCTCTGTGAAAGGTAAACACAGAAATGAATGTCAGAAGCCAGATTTACCATATAATTTAGAAAATGTAACCAATAAAAGTGGATGTCTAAGGCAGGAATTCATAATAGGGACAGCTTCAAAGCAAAACTATGGGATAATTTTATTTGAAAATTAATACAGTCACCACACTCATTAATGAGGAAAACCCCCTAAAATTCTTCAGATCATAAAGTTTTACTATGATTTAAATATGGAGAATGACCGGAGAATTTCATTAATATTAAATGCCAATAAAATAAATTCGACTTACTTCTATAAACCAAGAACCACCATTCTTTAGATATACTTAAAAACACATTAAAATGGTTAGAGCACAGAGGCAATTATAAGGCAGATCAATGTGATTTTTATTCACAACACAATTTCATTTGTGAGAAAGAAGCATAGATTTTTTTTTCTCATTAGAAAGATATTTGCTATCAAGCATACTTAGCAAATCATTTAGCTATCTATAAAGATCTGGTACCAACTGGTAATAGTTTTATTTTTACGTAATTTATATTTTTACAGGTATTCGTATTATGCAATACCACACACTGCAGCAACAGGAAGAAAAACATTTCATAATACAATATTAAATAATTTTTCACTGCACAGTATGAAATATCCATTAATTAGCATTGAAATTATTACAGTGTATCTTATCCAACTAAAGGAAATTTCACATCTACCACAGAAGAAAAATAAGCAATACTGAGCCACAGGGGACCCAGTTACATAGTATTAAATAATATCTGAAGCTAGTTTGAAAGACATCCAGACAAAATACTTTTTCAAATATGGAAAACCATAGCCTATAGATTTGGAATATTTTACAGAAAAAGAATAGCTCATTCCAGTTTAAGAGGCAACATCACTTCTATATAAGTGCCAAGAAAAAGGAGAAAGTTAGGATTTTAGCTGAGGAATCTAATAAAGCCTGGCATGAGGAATCTTCTTCATTAGTGTCACTGAAAGCAGTCTGCCTTACACCTGAATATGCTTTAATAATAGAATAAACATATTAAGCTTCAGAGCAGGGTGTACACACCTTGCCTTAATAGATTACACTTAATTTAGCACAATACAGCATGTCAAGTTTTAAAAATGCAAATACACTTAACACAAAATTTGCTTCCACTGCTTTGCCTTAACCAGGCCACCAAGAGTCCATTAAACAGACAGCATTTTCTAATTATCGGTGCTGATCCCTCTCTTCCTGGTGTCAGGAGAACACAACTGAGGTGTCACCATAGAGCCCTTCCCCAGGCAAGACCCTTTACCCTCTGTTCTCCCATAGAAAGGGCAGTTTTCGGCTACTGTGCTCCATCTTGATTGGTTTGGTCTTATGCTAGTCCCACTGTAGAAAGCTCGAATTCTTCTTAAAGAGTGGCCTGCCCCTCATAATATCCCTTTAGGGAGGCCCCAAATCCACAACACTTGATGGTCTAAGCTTTTTACAAGTCTGTTTTCTGTTATAAACAGCAAGGACGAGGCCATTTTAGTTGCTTGCAAGAGGTTGATGTTGAGTCTGCGCCGTGCCGACTCTCTTCGATCTAAATTCTCTAAACATTAGCTTATCAATCTGTGATTCCAATGGGTTGAGTGCCAACAGAAGTGGATCCGATTTGGCATGGAGAGGTTCTACCAACTCTCGCAGTGTATTAGCCTAATATAATAAAGCAGTGATACAATATGATGAAAGACCTGCGAGTGCCATTATTCCAAAGCACATCAGTATTTGTATTAGAATTACCATCATGCAGTACCCAGGAAGAGAAAATAATGTCTAGAATTGCATATGGTTTTAATACCATAACATCTTTCTGTTGGCATGCAAGTCTACCTCGCCATAAATGGGACTAATTTTCATTTAGTTTGTTTGGAATTCCAATCTTCCAATTATATACAATAACTAACACAAATCTTTTCCCACCACTAACTTGTACATACAAGTCTATAATTTGAATCAGAAAAGCTGGCTAAAGTATTCTCCACATAGGTGCAAAACCATCAGTCTTTTAAAAAAATCACAATGGATTTCTCTCTGTTTCCTCATTTTTACTCAGTCAGAAGGTATGAAGAAGGTTTTTCTGGCTGTCTTACTGCTGTGACACATACAACTGTCTTGATCCAGAGGAAGTAAAATAGCCCAGCTACAACTGATTGGATGAGGAGGTCTCAGAGTAAATGACACAAACTGAAAAGAAATGAAAAGCTACAACAATAAGCATGACAAAAAGATGATTAGCTACACATCAAGGAGTTTAGAAATTGGAAGAGAATAACATTTTTGAATGACTGCAAAAGCGAAGAAGAGTTCAGAAAAACTAACATCTCTCTTTATTCATTTTATTTTGCATCTTTAGGAATCCAAATATTGTCAGCAGGTACACACTGGCAATATTTGTCATCACTCACATAAAGTAGAATTTTATCTGCTGCATCCTGTCATATTTTTGGTTATATCCCCAGAAGAAACAAAGAGGGAGAAGGATCAGAGACTATTACTACATCTCTTAGAAAATCGGAAGGGAAATAACTGATACGCAGAAAATGAAATACACTGTAGTTCAAAACCAGCAGAAGCAACTATTTATCACATCATACTCTGCAGAAAAGGGGCTGAGAGCTAAGTAATTTTCCTAATGTAGTCAGGTGATATAACATATAATACCTCACCATTTAAAAGATTTTAATGCTAGAAATCTATCTCTAGGCCCTACCACTGTTTGAGAAGGGTATGGGACTAAAAAATTATAGGCAATCTAATCTGGGTCATAAAGACCTATCTCAATTTAAACTGTCCTTAATTTTTCTATGTAATTAAAATATTTTACAAGTTGTTTTACACACATTCATCATTTCCTTGTAGAAATAATATTCCATGAATACTTTCATTTCTAGTATATTCCCCAATGCACATTTATCTATACTACACTGAACTAGAGCCCTGGTAATCAAGTGGGGTTTAATTACACTTACAGTATTGTTTCTATAAGATTGCTGAATTTCATTGCAAGAGATTGGAAAATATCTCCCCAGTTTAGTCCCTTGTCTGAGTGCAAGATTGTGGGGAATTTTCTATTTTTCTATTTTCACTATTTCAAAGTGGTGAGCACTCATTACCAATGTGTTAATACTAGCACAAAGAAGGTAACTGCTTAAGGAAAAGTATCTCTTCAAACATTTGTGAGAAGTACCACTGACTAGAAACTCTTAAGGATGGAGGTGTTTGTTAAACCCAAATTTCTATGCGCCACTTCTTACATACTGGATAAGGATTTCTGAGTATGGAACTCTGGAATTTGCAGTTTATACAAGTAATGATTCTTTTGCCCATTGTAGTTTGAGATCTGCTCCAGGTCAGTTTCAGTGGCAAGGGCTACTCAGTGGGTAGAGTTTGTTGAAGCAACATCAATAGCTATGCTGTATATACAAGTAGTTTTGAAGTCATTAGCCTTCAGGCAGGGATGTTATGTAGCATTTTATTGCAGCCCTTCCATCAGTGGAATACTGTATTACTCAGCTAAAACAAGTTCAAGGTTTTTGCTAAAGAATGTGTTGGAAATATCTTGGTCTCCTGAAATTATGAAAAAAAAATGAAAGAGGTCTTGATGAACTGCTTGAATAAATTCTTGTAAGGTAAAATTTCATGTCGAGTTAAAAATTTCCTATTTATTTTTGAGGCAAATAGAACAACTACAAAGATATTCTTAGACTAAGCCCAATTGAATCAACTGTATGGTTAGGTATGTGCATTCCGAATATAAACTAAAAGCATTGGCAAGCCAGGCCAATCATGGGTAAAGGCACAAAGGGCTAAAGGTGCATGACTCATCGACAAGAGATCTTGCAAATACAAACAAACCCATTTCAAAAGAAGACTATTCTATAAAAGTCTGTTGTTTACTTCTGAGAAACTTGCACTTGTGTGCCTCTTTTCAAGTCCCTCTCAGATTCTCAAGAGTCACTATTAGAATGCAGAATATTTTGGGAAGTATATGTCTTTCCCTCTGTTTCATGAGTTTAAAAATGGCTTCACTAAGGACTACTCAAATAATAAGCAGAAATATAAATTTTGCAGACACAAGTTTTATAACATAAAACATACCTGCTGGGAATAGTTGATTTTAATCAGATGTTTGAAGTCTATATTAGAGTGGTTAGTGTTGAAGTCAAACATTTGTATGAGAATGATTGATTGAATTTGAATACAAAGTAGGTTAAAAAATTTTCTTATTGAATGAGAGCAAAATACTTGAAAATGGAAATATGTACTTAAACCAAACGAGCACTTAAGAATATCCTCACTTTAGTTTGAGTTCCAAAAGAGAACTCATTCTATTTATTCAGTTTCATTCCAAGTAAGCTTGAGGGCAAATCCAAGAGCAAATGCTCAAACAAGTAGTCATAGACTGCTAGCATATAGTGAAGGTCACTGATAGCAGATGAGCAAGCCTCGCAGTGACAACACAGGAACTTGAGAAAACTGTTTTGTGATTAGTTTTTAGAAGTTGAGTTAACATAATTACCTGAAGTCTTCCTTTTTTCCTAAGTATATGTATATATATTTAGATTTTAGTTTTTCTTAAAGTATAAGTAATAATAACTTTCATCAATCTAAGCATGAAGGAATGGACTTGAGGACCCACTTTCTTCTAAAAGGTGGGATTAAAAACAGACATTTTAAAAATTGCTTATTTTTATTTAATAAAATGGGTTAAGGGTTGGGAAAAATCTTTACTTTTATGAACTAGGAAGAGAATTTTCATGATAAAGCATTCCTTTTCAAAGTAAGACAAGAAATAGCAAAAATTAATATAGTTTGTACCTATATTATAGAACTTAGAGATTCTTTAAAAAGTAAAATGTTTCATTACTTAGGTATAGGCAAAATATTCTTAGATATTCCAAATGTTCTTCTATCTTGCCAAATCACAATTTCATCCTATTTGTATAATTCATAGGAGGTGGTATATTTCATTACGAAAGTGGGACTTTATCTTAATGCACATATTGCTATGGCCTCAGAGTGCAGTTTTTACTTAGTAGTTTGTGAGAATATTCCTCCCATGCTGGCTGTCTGCATTAAAAACCAAAATTACTATCTGAAGAAACTGAAGACCTAAAATATTTCTCTTTCCAGTGCTGGGGACTGAACCCAAGGTTTTATGTAATCGAAGCGCTCACTCTATCACTGTTGTGTTCCAGCCTCAAATACCTTCAGAAATGAAGCTTTTTTCACTCATTGCCAATACAAAAGCTTTATTTCTAAAAGCCATTTCTTTCTGGTGAAGTTTTCTTTCAGAAGTATTAGTAGGTGTGAGTCTACTCACTTTAGGTTGCTTTTGTGACATATTTTGTAATTAACAAATATTTTAAAATAAAATCTTTAAAGCCCTTACTTTCTGCTGCAATAGCTCAAGCAGTAAAGTGGCTAGATTCTGAGATAGGAACCCACTATAAGAAAAACTAAAGGTTCTATTTTCCTCTTTCTTATCCTACTATACTTTTAAAAAACCTCATAAGTGCTGGGCGGTGATGGCGCACGCCTTTAATCCCAGCACTCGGAAGGCAGAGGTGGGAGGATCTCTGTGAGTTCGAGGCCAGCCTGGGCTACCGAGTGAGTTCCAGGAAAGGCGCCAAAGCTACACAGAGAAACCCTGTCGTGAAAAACAAAAACAAAAACAAAAACAAAACAAACAAACAAAAACAACCTCATAAGTACTTCAAGAGGCAGTTTTTCCTGACCTGAACTTTGAGCCACTTAAGTGATCAGGTGGTAAAAATGTTTTTAAAACACTGATTACATTTTCATCTCAGAAGCTACTGAATATGGCCATCTCACTTGACTTGAATTCTCCAAATTGAAAATTCTTGTAGGATAACAGCTAAGAGAATGTACTGGGGAGTTGGGGTTCTGAAGATACATTTAGTGCGTCTTCCTTTTGTGTCCTTTGGCCAATTTCCTGATCAACTAACTTGAACTTTGCTCAGTAAATGTTGAGGCTGCGGTAACGACAGTTTTACCGCCCATCTTCATTTGCAGGCAGTGGCACAATTTACCAATTATTCAAAATATAATCTGAAAATAAATGAATATATGTGTGATTTCCAAATCAACAACCTCTTTGCAAGCAGTATATAACAGATATACCTTATAGGATGGGCTACATTTATAAGCTCTCTCAGATCACCTTTGTGGTACAGGGATTGATACGTATCCAGGGCCTCATGAATGGTAAATACGTGGTCTACCTCTGATCTACTTCCTCAGCCTACTCTACTCTATTCATACTCTCATATTGACTTCTTAAACTATCCTAAAAGTTCTGCCATTATCATATGGTAAGAGTACTATTATTTTTAAAGAATGCCATTCAGTATCAGATCCAGGATCATATCATCCCAGGAAAGCAAATGAGGGGGAAGCGAAAGAGAGGCACTTAATCTAAAAAACTGAGTGAAATACTCAATTCTTTTCAACATGAGTATAACAGGTGGTTGTGGGGAGGGGCAGTAGTGGAAAAACTGTAGTTGAGTAAGAAAAGGAGTTATTCTTACACATTAAATCTAAAGATTACTTCCTCTCAGACCATACACTGCTTTGGCTGTAGAACTTAGAAGTGGATTTTGCTTACTGTTTTTGAGATTTGAATATTTAAAACATTGATTTTCCTCTTTCAATAACTTCTAAATGTTAATGCTTTATTAATAACCTCTTTGGCATGCCAGTCTGACATTTGGGATCATTTACTCATTAACAACTCTGGCAAGGAGATAAGCTGCTCTGGGGGCACTGCCAAATGAATTTCAGGACCATCAAAAATATCTTCTCCATCAAAGCCAGTGCCAAGAACAAGAAGAAAATTCAAGATGACAGTCATTTATCACTAACACCCTTTCTTTACTTAAATCTGTTATATAGCTAACGTAACATTTCAGATACTTTTTTTATTTTCCAATCTACAATTGTTGTATCATAGACTGTATCATAAAGCTCCTTTGTTGAAATAGTTTTACAATTCAACAGGGAAATTCTATTTTAGTGATATGTGTCATGTTCTTTACAAGAAAAATACTTGGTAGTAATCACTGTAAAATGTATTTATAAGAATGTACCAGAGGAGAAACCAATTAGTACAACTTTTCATCTTAAATGAAAACCTGGGTTATTGAGTATTCATATTCAATCTTAGCTGTCTTAGAAATTCATGGCTATTAGATTTTGGACCAGCAAACTGATCCTGTATTTGGGATAGAAAAGTACAGAATCTAGAAATCTATGGGGAGTGTACCATCTAAAATATTCTATTAAATATGAGCTTCATTTCTCCTTCTGGACTGTATTGTATAGTATTGACCCTTATGAAGAAAATTAAATTTTACCAAGAGTTACAGAGATGCTGACTCTCATTATTCTTATAGAAAAAAAATGGCTTTATAGCTACCGTGAAAGGTTGCCATCTCTGTGTTTAACATTATATGTTGAATTTTACACTCACCAGTATAATTGTAGAAATGTAGACTCATACAGGAACTTCACTAGGGTGAGAGTTTCTTTTATAAAAATCAAACCTTTGAAATGTCAGAAGGTTCTCTGTAACTTAAAATGTAATTTATACTGAAATGTGAAAAAGTCTAATCTTAATACATTTGTTTCTTATGTGCAAATTAATCAATTTTATAGTGGTTGATGGGCTACATTACTTGTAATATATTTCAAAAAACGAGAACTCCATATTTCATTGCAACTCAGTCAGGATTTAAATATTTCTATGCATTATATTTTATTTATAAAGGACTATGCTACCTTCTCTAGCATGAAAATATACAACTACTAAGGAAGAGAGGCTGTCTCAAGTCACTTTTTATTGCATAGAAACATGCAAAAAAGTGATAAATTTAGGATTCCCAAGTTTCACTTAAAACTCCCTTACTGTTTGCTTTGGTTACTACCATTGTTTGTGGGGGGAATAGAAGAGTAAAAACAGTAACAGCTATGGAGTAAGTAATTTATCTGTAGCAAAAAACGATCACCAAAGAACTCCATGAAACCAGTCTCATTTATGTGTGTATGTGTTTATGTTATTATCATCATTATTCTATGCATAAATACAAGAACACACATAGGGCTATGTTTTTAGAGTTCTTTGATACATATATACATACTACTACCACAAATTTCTATATGTACACATACACATATATACATATATGAATACATAAAACATACTGGTTTGTGTGTGGTTTAAGAGCTATTTCATCAGCTCTAAACAGATAATAAGTTGATTTATCAAGAAATATTAGATAAACTCCTTCTTAAGTCCATGAATACTAATAATCAAGGTCTAGAACAACTTATCTCTTGATTTGGTTATTAAGTGCAGAAATAATCTAAAAGACATCAATCTTGGATTTTGAAGCAAATTCAGAAAATCTCAACTAAATTAAAAGTAGTTTCAAACCACCATCAATTGTATATTAATCACATGTGCTTATTACTATTTAGGAAGGCTGTTACATAGTTTAAAATGAGACATTATTCCCCAGCCATTGACTAAGCATAGTACACACCATAAATAGACATAAAACCAGAACCTGACCAAATAAAGCGTCAGGATGACATTTTCTTCCTCCTTATTGTAAATCTTCAGTACAACCCTAGAGAGCCCATTTTCTTTCCTTTGTGGAAAATCAATAGATATCTTAAAAGTATAAGTAGTAACTCTTCTTTGAGAAAATAATATATTTTAATTATAGAAGGCCTTGAGAACCAAGTCCTTAGTTTTAGCCATACTAGGAATGATTACAGATCTTAGTTGTGTGGGCAGATTGGTCACCATGGTGATGAAAAAGTCAGCTTGGGATGTAGATACTACATTATATTGTTCCCCATAGAAACAGTCGAGCTGAAATCAAATGCTGCTTCTGTATTTAGCATGGACAAAATCTGAAGCTCCAATGAACTGATACTTTGCCTCAGGAGTTGCTAAAGCAACTTAACAAATCTAGTTAAATCTAGTCTCATATGGTGGCAAATACCTGCAATTTCAGCACTTGGAAGATTAAGGCAGAAGGATTGCTATACACTTGAGGCATACAATGAGACCCTGTCTTCTTTTTTTGAAGACACTTCCCTTGTATATAATTTCTCATTTGTAATGGATTCCCCGATAAGACTTCTTCACATTCTTTTTCTCGTGCCCTATGTGCTGTTTTCAATGTTTTTTTTTTAAACTATTGTGTGACCAGTGAGTATTGCACAAGAAACCTGCATATACCCGAAATAAAATCTACTTAAAAATCTTAAATGTGGCTGGGCGGTGGTGGCACACTTCTTTAATCCCAGCACTCGGGATGCAGAGGCAGGAGGATCTCTGTGAGTTTGAGGCCAGCCTGGGCTACCGAGTGAGTTCCAGGAAAGACGTCAAAGCTACACAGTGAAACCCTGTCNTAATATGGCCGGGCAGTGGTGGCTCACACCTTTAATCCCAGCACTCGGGAGGCAGATGCAGGCGAATCTCCGTGAGTTCAAGGCCAGCCTGGGCTACCGAGTGAGTTCCAGGAAAGACGTCAAAGCTACACAGTGAAACCCTGTCTCGAGAAACAAAACAAAAAAAACAAAAACAAAAACAAAAACAAAAAAATCTTAAATGTGAATGGTAGAGGTGGAATTTTGGGGGGAGACAAGAGTCTGAAATCGCAAGTGCTATTTCTGGCACTTCTACATCAAGGAAGAATGATTTAGGCCTTATATGAAGTAATAATGCAACCACTGCTATAGGGTATTTTCTTTGAATGGCCTATGGTGCCAAGTTATTTGTATGTCATTAGTATGAGGAATAGATGAAGGCAAGGATAAATTATCAATACAGCTTAAAATATATTTTATAATGGATCTTACTTTCTTGACAGAGGCTGATTAGAAACATGAAAAATATTTTAAGTACCTTACTGTCTTGGGGAGCTGTTGGTAGAGGTATAGGCAAATGTTCAATAGGGTATGTTTATTGCTGTTTGGAACTTGGCCATTTAACTAGATTTTGGGTGACTACTTTTCCTTCTATGTTGTATGAAACAGGAAAATAGGTATCATTGTAACATAACCATTAGTTATTGATTTAAGAAATCTAAATGCCATATATAATAAACTTACTCATATCTAGTTTCCAATGAACTATTGAAAATGTTAACAGAAAGAGTAGTCAAGTTTCACTCAAATGTTTGAGCAATTTACTTATTTGTTTCTTTTTCAGCTTTTGTAGTATGATACGCTGTTATGAAAACTGGGTTCAGATCATTTTAAGTCTAAATTATCACTTTCCAGCCATTTATAAGATCTGATTTCTTATAATATTACTGGTTCAATTACACAGTTTTTCTAATAATTCAATATTAATATTTTGACTAGGGATAATTTAAAGGCATAATAATTAGTATTCTATTATCACTTGATTAAGTTTGTCACTCACACTTTCATTTAATTGGGTTATACAGTCACCTGAGTTATGAGCTACTAGGGATAACACACAATTAAGTCAGATAATCTCAATTTAAGACAAGCTCTGGTTTTAGAAATCAAGCAATAAGTGGAATAAAAGTTTGGTCAAGTTTATCCTTAATATATCACAATTCTAACTGCAATGAAACAAGTCAGATAGTTTGGGAACATCCCACTCTTTCACATAATAATTCTGATTACAGGAAGAATTTTTATCATTTTAACGCCTCTACACTCCATTGAAATCATTTATCAACTGGCTAAAGGTATCTTATCTGATATGAGTGATCTTAATATGCAAAAAGTAGTTTCGAATATCAGTAACGGACTTTCTTACACTTTTCAAATACTGAAGACTGTTTTTGTGTCACCAGTAGGAATACTACAGATGGTTTATACAGTGAATCATTTGTGTAATTTGGCTGTCATATTCCATTATCAGTGCTGGGAGGTCAACTAATTAAACTGGAAGAACAAGAAAGTCATTTTTTAATGCATTGTGCAATATAATGGGGAAACTGCTACATTTCAAGAGAACTTTAAAACAGTGTTTATTTTATTTGCTTTTTTGGATCATAGAGCAATTAATCAGAAATCAAGTTTTGGAAACCCATGTCTTTATTTCCCCAACAACATACAGTATTTTGCAAACTACAAATGCATGAGATTTTTAAAAAATAGTTTCACTTAATATTTATTTATTCTTGGTTCTTTGACAACATTATACATGACATGTTTTATACCCTGTTTAATACATACTTAAGGAGTTAGGAAAATAATGTTTTGAAAGGCTAAGTCAAGCTTACTTGTTGATTTTTGCAATCAGCTCAGCTATATTAATTATTCAGTTGGAAAAGACTTAACATTGGCTGTTGTGAAAATCTGGAGAAAGACCAACAATGTGGCCTTATCTCATTTTTCATTTTATGATTACACATTCTGAAACATTGCCATGTATTTTCTAAAATGCTCAAATATTACCAGAAGAGTTTTGTGTTTTGTTTTGAGACAGGGTCATATGGTAGTGCAGATGGCCTTGAAATCGCTACATAGTTGAAACCAGTCTTGAACTCCTAATCTTTCTGCTTCTACCTCCTTCCTGAGTGTTGAGATTACAAGTGTGTACTACCACACCCATCTTACCCCACACTTTATAAATTCTTTAGAGAAGAAACTGGTGTTTTATGCTACAATATTAGAGTACATATTATCCAACATTCTTCAGACTAAAAGTAATTCAGGCTTCAGGGTTTTTTGTGTTTTGCACTATTTGTATAGATTTTTTTTCCTTGACTGTTTGAGTATCCCTAATCTCAAAATTCCAAATCGAAATGTTTTGAAACTTAAAACTTCTCAAAAAATTTGGATTTCAAAGCATTTTTGGTTTCAGATTTTTGGATAAGGGGTGCTCAACTTGGAATAAGACATTATTATTACTGTATATAAAAGGCCTAAGTTCTGGCAAATGGCTCAGTAGGCTATGTGGCACTTGCTTCCAAGTCTCACTACCCAAGTTCAAAACCTAGGAAACCATATGATGGAAGAAGAGAAAATAGACTCCCTAGAAGGTATTCTCTAATCACCACATGCATGTGTGCACACATGCACACACATATGTCCACTAATAAATGTTAAAAAGTAAAAAAGTCTATTGTAGAAAAAGGGATT
Source organism: Neotoma lepida (assembly GCA_001675575.1). Taxonomy (NCBI): domain Eukaryota; kingdom Metazoa; phylum Chordata; class Mammalia; order Rodentia; family Cricetidae; genus Neotoma; species Neotoma lepida. The sequence continues at coordinate 218,672 of LZPO01034338.1, forward strand.
ACATTGACAAGCTTTGAACTCAACTTGTTTCTGCAATTGGATGCTAATGTATTTAGGGTATGTGAGTTAATGCTCAGTACAGACACGATAAATCCTAGAAGGTACTTAATATAGTTGAACAAAGAAATAGCTTATCAAGGACAGGGTATGGATCTGCAATTCAAGCTTCTAGAATTCTTTGGTACTCTTGTTTCCTTGCACTAAGTAGACCTGGTACAAGTCAAAGGCCTGTATGGTTGCAGCATTTGCTCTATCTTGTAATATTCTGGTATCATTTGAGGGCAATAAGAACAAAGGGTTAAAAATCATGCAAAACTACCCTAATGAGGTTAGTAATATGTATAGAGCTACTTTTTCATTACTTATAGAATAGAAGTTGGTGAATTAATTTTTATGAAACCTTCTGAAGATGAAAATGTAATTATATAACCCTAGCTTTGTTTTTTTTTTCTGCTTAAGTCATCAACACACTATGCTATTTACTTAGCGGAGATGAGAATATATACATGTAATTGGTGCATACACTGAAACCTGGATAATTTTTGTCTCAGAAATATAAAGTTAGGGCTAGAGAGGTGGCTCAGTAGTTAAGATCTCACTTGCTGCTCTTACAGAGGAGATTTTAGTTCCCAGCTCCCACATAGTGGCTCGTAACTATCTGTAACTCCAGTGGCAGGGCATCCAATGCCCTCTTCCGACCTCCATTTGGATGTGGTGAAAATATATGTATGTAGGCAAAATACTCATACACATAAAATAAATGAGCCTAAAAAATAAAAAAGAAATACAAAGAAAGAGGTAAAATGCATTTTGGATCTCACACTCAACAGCAACGGAAAACTTTTTATGGTAGCAATAGATATAAAAGGGGCTGAAAAGGCCTGGTGCAGTGGCAAATCTGTAGTTTCTGCCATAGAAGCTGATGTGGGAAGATTACCTGAGCCTAGGAATTAAAGAGTTCCCTGGGGTAACATGGTAGATTCCTTTCTCACTGAGGGATAAGGACGAAAAAGAAAGGAGGGGGATGAAACTGATCCTGTAGATGTTTTTATTTCTCTTTTTTTAAAATATTGAGGGTAGAAACTTAATATTGAAGATAGAAACTTTAGGAACAAAATAGAAAATTTCAGTTAATAGTTTGATAAGAAATAATAGGAATACAGATATAAATTGTCCCACTAAAATAGAAAAAGGTATGCAATTCATGATTCCTTGGAAAAAAGCCTTATGCTGTGAAAGATTTCTAGGAAAATGAGAGAGATAGGTTACTGGAAACAAATGATCAGATAATACCAAGTGCTTCTAAGAAGAGTGTCACAAAATCAAGTGTTCAGCTGAGGCTTGTGGCAAAAAAAGAGCCTTTAAAAATTAAGAAAAATTAATACAGAAGAGCCATATAATTTTATTGACATTTGAGGCTTTTCCTGCAAGAAGTCTGTAAATGGCAGTACCAAATAAATGATTCTGGAGAAAAGGAACTAATAAGAGCTATCTTGTATTCTCTTTGAACCTGCAGTTTATAACCATAGCAAATGAATGAACATTTTGGAAATTATTATAGGAATTCCTTGAGACACTGCTTTAAGCCTAAACAGCTGTCTTATCGAAACAAATAAAAAAAATCAGCAATGATTCTTCAAAGAACATACTGATAAGCCTGATAGAAATAGATGAGGGAGTTTTCAATAGGCTATGATTGGGAGGAGTTTCATTTTAAAAAATAAATGATGAAAGAGCCAATTTAGATTTAGTAACAAAAAGGAAGCACCTAAAACTAGCTTTTGGATAACAGCTCCATGACGGGAAATAAGAGGAAAGTCATAGGTAGTGTGATTATACAAGATGAAATTTTATATGAAACCTTTACTAATATGGACACAAAGCTATTTCTAATTAGGTGGGTCCACATAAGGCACTCCGAATGACTGAATAAAATTGACATAAAAGTTTCAGTTCTTGATTCTTTCTTTTTAAAAGTGTTTTCTTTTTAAAAAATGACTTTTCCTTAATCAATGAATTCACTAAATGCATAGTAAGAATGTTTGGAACATTGGAAAATGGAGACTACCTATTATTCAGTAAGATGGATGATTAATACCATAGATAATAAAAATGAGATTTGAAACTTGGTAACAGTTGGATACTTTTGGATGAAACTGGATACGTTAAAACACAACAGAAAAATGTAAATAGTTGCATTTGGGCTAAAAGAAAGAAATCAGCATGGGATATTACTTATATCTTGCTTCTCTGTAACAGTTCCACCACACTTGATACAATGGCATCTAGACCTCCTATCAGCATAAAGTTAGGGTGATTACAGGGGTCATCTGGAGAACAGAAAAACTGTGTTTGACAACACTGTTCCACTGTACCGTTCTGGACACATGCATATAGTAAGCACAAATGGTGAGGCCATTACTCTAACGAAAACCACAAACTTTAGGAGTTGGAAGAAGTCTTCAGATTACCAGGCAGCTCAGAATACGAGTATGTGCCATCAAACTTGGCATCGGTCTTTTTTGAAATACTCTGAATATGGGGAACCTATTAAACGTATTTGACCAGCCACTCCACATATGGGCAAGATAAAATCAGCCTTTGTTTATCTTTCACCTATTATGCTCTCTGGAACTTCCAGGACTATCTTATTCTTTCTTCCATATGATGGCCTTTTAACAATTTTTGCTGTTTTTTTAAAAATCTAATTTGTTATTTGCACTTTCACAAAGAATATAAAATTGCTAGAAATCTACTTTTGTGTAAATACAAGGAAGAACTTTAAAAATGTAACATCCTGTCTTTTGGACTCAAGAGCTCCGAAATCCTAAAATACTCAGAGGCTCAATAATAATTTTTCTTAAATATAAAAGGTCTATCTTTTTTGAGTGGGAGGGTGAATATAACTGTCTTAGAACTCACATGTTTTATGTTATGGGAAGAGAGTTCTTATTCATATTTACATACAAAATGACATATATTCTATGTCTACCCAAACAAAAACAACTAACTGAATGAAGTCTCCCCTTACTATAAAGACTTTTGCAATGCATTCTGTATTATTACTGGAGGGAAACAATTGAAAGAACACATTAAAAAGGATACATCCCACTGATTTAAAAAAGCATTCGAGATTAGTTAAATAGAACTTCACTTAATTATTAAGCAAAGATATTCAGCATTTGTGTTGATTTATCTTTGGAGCTGTAAACATTTTCCTGCCTTCGATGCTAAGGCATAGTCCTAATTAAGTTAACAAAAGCATATTATAAACTTCAGTGCCCAAGATGGTAAATCTAGAGGAGGCTTCCCAGCAAGTATATAAGGTGTACAAAGACAATGATGTTCAAAGTGAGGGATGGGGCTAGTTGTTAGATTTTGCTGAACAGTTATATGAAAGCCACACTGATTCCATGCTGTCCCTGTTCTTCTTAGAAAAAAAATATGTAACCTCCTGAGTTTGGCATAATTAAAGAGCAATGAGAAAAATAGCAGAGTTGCCAAAGGGAAGAAGACATAAAGTGAATTTAGTGATACTTAAGTCATGGGCAATTTTCTTTCATCAAGAGTCACAGGGTGTATGCTTTAAAATGGCCACTTCATAAGTCATAGAATAGAATCTGTGGTGGGAGGATAAAATAACAAGAATTTAAGCAAACATTGAAATGAAAAGAACTTATTGAGCCATGGATGACAAAATCTGGATGACAAATAAATAGATTTCAGACATTATGTCAATATATTCTGTGGGTGATTTAGCCAAAGACTCTTAGCACAATAAAACATTAGACTTAAAATTGTAGGTTAAAGATTTTAATTAAATAGGGAAGAAAGTTCAAAATCCTTAAAATGTGAAGGTTCAAATTTCTGTTAAGACATTAAAATGTACTTAGTACTCAGCTAATATTCCCTCTATTAATTGTTTATTTTCTGATAACCAAATTTTATAATAAATGAAAGGAATATTTATCCAGAGCCCGCAGAATACAATATATTCACTTCACTACATCAGACATTTGATTTGTATTAATCAGAACAGCTAAGCAACCAGAATGCTTATTTCTAAGGAGTGAGCCAAATCAGACATAGCTATTACTCAACTCATCTTCAATTCTGCAAAGTCACATGAATCATAAATAAATTAAAATGAAGACAGAATACTTTGTGCTATTTCTCAAAGAATAATTTTTACAAAATTGTCAATTGGATACAAGGGAAAATTATTGGCACAAATTAAGAAAATTGCTATATATTTTGAATTATGTCCTTTTACTAAAAATTACAAATTTTTGTTGGAATCAGGCTTATTGAAGATTTAGATATACTAGTAACATAGTACTTGTCATTTGATAAGTCAACAATGAATACCCACTGAATGAGCTATGTTTAGAGATAATTGGATTATATATTTTTACAGGAAAGGAGAAGTGAAGTACAAGGATTTAATTTACATTTTAGTAGATTAAATCTAGATATTGAAATGTTCTAGAATCCACGATTGGGAATATTAAATAATTTGCAATTTGTCTTAAATGACTTTAACTATAGTATTCAATTATCTTAAAATTTCTGTGAAATAATTCAATACATTTATTTTATTGGCATACCTATATCTTGTGTTGGTATCAGAAATAAATATATATGAAACTGTCATATTAAAATTGCATAGGAAAACATTCTAGGAGTTCTGAAGTATGAAGCTTAAATATTAAATATTTTTATAACAAAGTGTCACCTTTACATTTAAACATACATATATGGGCACTTGCCCTTTAATGAATAACACATTGTTCACAACATTCTCCCATTAAAGAATTTTTCAGAATATAATTGAATTATCTCTGTATGTGTGTG
>LZPO01034338.1:223605-274940 GCA_001675575.1 Neotoma lepida
AGGAGGATGAGAATATGAGTATATGCTATCTGTGGGCATGGTCTTTGCGGAGGCTGAAAGAGGATGCCCAATCCCTTCGAGCTGGAATTGTAGGTGTTGTGAGCCACTGGATGTGGGTTCTCTGGAAACTAAACTTGGGCCCTCTGGAAAAACAGCAAGTGTTCTTAGACACTGAGCTCTCTTCAGCACTCACAGAGTTCTTAAGAACAAATCTTAGAATCTGGCCTGGCTGTTTTATCACAGTGCTTTGGGATAAGCTGACAGTATTAGAAAATTTCCATAAAGAAGATAAACATTTACTGAGGCATTAGGTAAGCAGATAAGAGAACTTCTGATACATGAATTCAGGGTAAACAAGGAAAAAGCAGGCTGAATTTAAGAGACGTTTCTGTTCTACTTGCTAGAAACTACTCCCATTGAGAAGCTAACAATAAGTCATCACTGAATGGAAAAGTGATTTGCTTTTATGAATTGTGAAAATAGTAAGAGGCAACATTATGACTGAATCTGATTATCTATTTTGAAAAAAATATAAATCACAACTTGTCTTGCCTATGCTAATGAAAGGTTGTCATTCTGTTACATGAGATTAAATCTTACCTGGCTGCATCTTTTGCTAGTATGACTCTAGCATGTAAATGTCTTTCTTTTTTCATTAAAATCTGTTTTCATTACTTTGAACATCACCGAGATTATTTTCCTGGCAGATGGAAGTCCAATGGGTATTTACTAAACTACAAGAGACATTATTAATACTTTCCCCAAACTAATTAATATGGTACTAGGTAATAAATGACTTTTTAGGAAGACCCAAGGCTGTGGACCAAGCACACACAATTAATTTGAGTCTCTTTCCAAATGCTATGGATTTTGGTGTAAGGACAATAGCCCAGAGGTTTTAGAAGATCTATTTTATAACTGGTTTATAAAAATGAACTAATCATTTCATATGTCATGTATTTGTGACATTTATATTTGAAATGGGAGTTATTCAGAAGAGGCTTGTTTCAACCATACACAATCAAACTTACTATGACTAAAAAAGTTGTCACAGTGCAAAGAACAATAATTCTAGTTACTGCAATCCCAGCATAAACACGGTATGCTAAACCCTCGCAAATTCTAGCTTTAAATAATGTCTCAAATAAATAGATGCACAATGTTTTGGTTTATGTTTCGTATCAATAATTGTTAATAATTGTCTTCATCAAGTAGGCAAAAAAATGAGGGTAGTGTGATTTAAAATCTAACCACTAACCAGTATTAGAATTATAGACAGATAATTTTACATATAACTACCAGTGTTTTATACTCCCTTATAATATTATACATCAGATAATATGACATTGAGATATCTCCCTAGATTTTCTATGCTCTTTCTTTATATTTACTTGTGTAATCAGCCAAGGACGGTGCCTGCAACTTCAAAACTGTGACATACTCTGCTATTCTTTGACTTTATCACATCTTTTAATTCAATTTGCTTCTGTCATTCTTTATCTACTCCTTTTAGGTTTCAGCTGTAATTTCAGAGATTATTTATAATGCTGTCCCCAAATTATTTATTTGTGTACAAAATTTACCTTGAAAATAAACAAGTGATCAAGTGTTGCAACATTTCTCTTCTCAAATTGTTTGATTCCTCCAATCTTGCCTTCAACACAGGTTTGTATTCAAAGTACATCATCTTGTGCCCACTATCTACCTGAATGCTCTTAAAGATAAAACTCATACCTTTTAGAGAATCTCCAAGAAATGACTGTTGAACCCTTACAGTAACTGAAGAGGTTGAAGGCTTCTTCTCTGCACTGTATTAGTAATCACTATTGAGCCTCTCTGCCTAGATAATTCCAGATATTGGGCTACTGAACTACAACATAACCTGTACAGCTCCCACATTGCCAATAGTGTGTAAAGAATATTGTATTTTAAAATATAAATTTAGGATATATTTTTCAGAAGCTAATTTGGAAAGCATGGATATCACTTCCAGATAATCTAATGTATACTGTAATTAAATGGTAATAGATTGAATCTCTTTCCACTCTGGCTGAAAGACCTAGGTTTTATTTTAGATTTCCAAGACTAAGCTAAATACATGTGCAAATTAAATGAGAATACTGATAGGTAATCTCCAGGATAATGAAAAAGAGAACATTATGACTTTATTAAAGAAATGAGTGCACAAAGAATGTGTGCACTCATATATAAGAAAGGCTATCTTATAACTGCCAAGGAGGAAATCAGCAGGATCAAAGCTTTTGAAAACCTCATCTAAATTCCCTACCATTAAAAAGGAGTAAAAGACATTCTGAGCTCATGTTAACCATGTTAATCAAGACAGTATTTTAGTGTTATAGCACATAATTTCTGAATTAAGTATAGCTTTATATTTTGTCTTATACTGTAATGATTTATATTATTTAAAAGTTGTAGAGGCTGACATAATTAATAATTTAATTTAAGGAGAGTGTTAAAAGACCCATACCTCAGTAAGCCTTGAAACGGTTCATTGGGATAATAGGAAATTACTTGTCTTTTCCCAAATGTCAGTGAAGTAGGTCAGGATAATTAATATGCATGCTGACTTTTCAGTCAAAGGAAAACAAGACATGTCTCATCTGTGTACTTTTAGTACCATCTATTTCAGACTAAAATGAGTTCAGCCTGAGAAAATTGTCACAGTATGACTCAGTTAAATAACATTTCAAAATAAGACAAGAGGTAGTTCAACCATGAGAATACAGATTGCAGTCTATTCTATGGAAGGCTAAATTTGCCCTTCATAAACTAAGGCTAAATTTTACAATTGCAAGGAAATCAAAAACTATTTAGGGTATGGTTTTAGGTACATTTTGCTCTTTCAAGTTCATCGCAAATATGTGTCACTTAATGTATAACATTATATGGACTGAGACAAAATAAATTATGTAAAAGGAGGTTGGTTAATGATATTTCTTTATAAAACAGTTGATATTTTCATGTTTTCTATTACCCTTTTTGTTCACTTGTCTAGATACTTCCTATTTTAAATGTTTAGGCAAAATGAAAACAAACTCTTCTGACTCAAGGATATAATATTCAATGCCCCTGCACCTATGCACATAGTTAGTACACATTCTTTTCAGGAGATCAAACTGAATGCTGGCCTTAAGCAGGAGAGAAATATCTCTGGACTTTTGAGTTTTGCAGGTTTACATTGTTGTCAATCTGTGTGGCTACATAAATGAGTGCTCTGTGTCAGAGGATGTACATGTAAGTGTGATGCTAACGTTATGACCATGGATTCTTGTTCTGTGTATAATTTGATTTTGGCATAATACCAAGCAGCTTCATTTGAATAAGCAGCCTTTGCAGTTATTTATCAGGACCAATCCACACAAGGCATGATTATGACATCCTTTAACTAGATCCTAAATAGTATTTTGAAAATACTGATTTTTAAAGTGAATCTTTTTCCAAATGAAACATTCATGATGTTGTACAAACCTAAGTATTTAGAACAAAAATCCCTCACCATTAGAAACGTGTATACATTGCACTGAATAAGAAAAAAATTTCTAGGCAAAATGGAATGCAGTGCTCCATACAGAATAATTTGAAGTACACAGAAAAAATCAAATGGGAAGATTTATAGAGTACCTCAAGAGAAATAGATGGGGGTCACAAAGATAGTACATAACCATTTTAGTGAAACAAATTTTACTGAAATTGCATGGACTGCTCCACAGTATTGAACTATAATGACAAAATGTATATAATACTAAATTTATTGACAAACTCAGTAGAGCTGTTCTACCTTGGCATGCCTATTCCATAAAGAGCTCACTGAAAAAGATGGACAGCATCAAATAATCATGCATTTAATAAAATTGGAACCTGAAGTTTAAAAAAAATCATATAAACACAGGGGTATATCCATACATCCAAAAATAAATCCTATACCCAGAACAACAAAAAGAGGATTCTTGAAGAAAAACATCAAAAGCCATCTAACTAGAGACACTCTGTGGGCTTTTGGAAACCTGAAGAAAGGGCAGGCCTGGTACCGTGTGCTAGACATGATTGCGTCTTCCTACTTCTTCCCACCATGATGACTAGGACAAACTCAAGAAATTACTAATAAAAAAAGACAGCATTGACAACTATGCCTATAGAACTGATAGAAAGTTTTCTGAACAGAATTTTCTGTCCCAGAATTCAATACTGTTTAATTGGCTGAGATGGAGTATTTTCCTTCCCCAAGGTTTACACAATAATAAAACCCCCATATTTATGTATAGCTGTTATAAAGCACCTGGATGAGAGTTATAACAAATTTCTAATCAATACTTAAAATTTAGAAAACATTTTGTTAATTCTGGTAATCATTACAATATTAAGTATGTATTAGGATTGGTAGAACTCCTATAAGAGATTCTTATATCTTGTTGGTGGGAGATATAGACTACTCATCGAGTCACTTGAGCATAAGAGGCTCTCATTTTAAAGGAACCAAGTTTCCCACTGAAATGAGATTCCCGACCTGTTAGTAACTTGTAAGCTAGGAGTTGGTTTTTTCCCACTAGCAATGAAGAACGTATGCTAATGTATCATATAATCAAAGTCCCGTATACTTGACTAGTGGGGTGAATGTTCCATTTTATTTGTATCTTCAAAAGGGGGAGTTGATCCCTTAAACAAATGAAACAAATAACTTGTTTACTCATCATTGAGTCCTCTGCACCAACTGACTTAAATTGTACTTAAAGAGTTTAATACTATTCGCCTACAATCTCTTCATTTTACTTTTTGGACTTATAGCCAGATCTTTGATTTTAAATAACTGAGTTCTAGCCTTTCCCTTGAATAAGGCAGGATTTCTGGACCAATGTATTATGGTATTCTAAACAGAAGCATTGTTATAACAAACTTGATAGCTAGTAAATAGATTCAGATTTTTTTTTGAGACATGGTCTCATGTAGCCTGCATTAGCTCTGAGCTTGCTATGTAGCTGATGATGACCTCAAATTCCTGACTCTCTTGTCTTTATATCCCAAGCATATGTATGTATATATGCGTCACTATGCCTGACTGAGAACAAATTTTTAAGTTAAAATGCCCCAGAGAGTTACGTGAAGGTTATTGAATTATCTTCTCTTTCTTTAGAATTGATACCCATAAATAGAGTTTTGTAATCAATGTACATACCAACAAAATAAATGGATGCTTCTGGCAAATTGATTTCTAGAAAAAGCTGAGCAATTTGGGATGACAAATGCTGTATGAAACTCTTTTGGGGGAGAGTGTTTTTTGGACATTTCCTTTAAATCTGACAGTGAAATAAAAGATATAAATATAATTGTGTTAATGTTGGTGGGCATGTATGTGTGTGCGTGTGTGTGTGTGTGTGTGCATGTGTGTGTGTTGGCATGTATGTATGTGTGTGTATGTGTGTATGTGTGCGTGTTCAGTTATTCAAGCAGAGTTTTGTTAGCACGCTACTTGACACATTTATAGTTTCTTAACCCAAACTTAGGGGGCAATCACTGTGGACTGGCAAGATGATGCACGAAAGTGAGAAGAAAGTAGGGAAAAGAAGTAAAGAAATGAAAACTATTAACCTTACAAAGCAAATGGGAAGTTGGGAGAAAAAGTATTTGTTCTAGTGTTGTTTGTCCTGGTTCATAAATTAGGGAGACCTAACTTCCTATCCAGCATGACCATTCTTTTTTGTTTTTCCCAAGGGAAACAACCTTCAAATAAGAAGTTGAAAGGTTATAACTGTATATAGGCTAAGAATTTCCATAAACATACTTACTTTTCTCTCCTATGTTTTCCCCTGCTGCCTCCCCTTCCTCCTCTTCCTCCTCTTCCTCCACCTCTGGTGGCTGTATGTCATCTTGTGGGTCACAGGCACTAACTGGTGCATTCAGACAGCAGTGGTTGAACCCGCTATCTCGAGGCAGAGTAAAACTTCGGGGCTTGCACCCATTGCCATTTAACACTTGCAGCCTCTCACTCTCAGCTAAAGGGTATGGGCCATAGTGATCCTGGAGGTGGCACTTCTGAGTTGGAAGAGTAGACTGCCGCCTGTGCTCAGGGGAGATGGCTGCCGAGTCAGAGAAGACAGAATCTTCCAGAGGGAGAGTCTGAAGATAGTGTAAGCCTGAACTTGTCAGCGGTGTCTCGATTAAATCCTGCCAGGAGCGGCGCTGACTGGCTGTCTTGCGAATGGGGGACACAGCACTGCTCCCAGTAACTTCCTGGCGAAATTCTTCATGTGAAGACTGAGACTGAGAGGTCTCGGTGGAGGAAAGCCGGCTGTGTTTTGCTTCCACATAAGGACTGGCACAACTCATCTGTGGAAAGGAGCCTCTCATCAGTTTCCACCGAAGTAACAGACCACTTCAATTGTCAAAGAACTTACTTTCTGTTTATCACAGGCTATTTACACAGATGCAGTCTTACACAGTCAAGCAACAACTGAGCAAGTTTGCAGACATCTCAAAGTTTAGGCCCCAGCTTACACTTTAATAGTTAGGGTATTAAGATGGCTTGAGATATAGATGTAACAGCTGTTCATGAAACATCTGATACAATAGTACAAATCTGATAATAATGGAAGTATGAGAAATTATAAATGTTTATGTAAGAAACACTCTGCAGCTAAACAATTTTAAAATCTCTACATATTTTGAAATTCTAAAGAAAAAACGCCCATAGATTCCTATTTCTGGATTCTAGGCAGCTTAGGGGATGAGAGAAAGAGACCTTTATATATGAGAACAAGTGGTCTATAAACAAAGCAAATCTTTTTGCTTCTTCATAAGTAAATGTCTATTTCTATGGGTACCAAAGAAAAGCTATCTTATGGTCTTGTCAATTCTATGGTAATTTCTGGAGAACTGAAAATACAGGTAGGATGAAATTATAGTTTGTTAGGGATTAGCATTTTCTGTGAGTATGGATACTATACAGGACATAAAAAGGAATATATTTTGTGCATGAATTTAAAGTTTGGAAATATATATTACAGTATAAAAGACAAACAAGAAGGAATGATAGCATCAATAAAATGCTATAAAACATTTTCAGTGCAGCACTCTACCTGGGACATGCCTTACTCCAGCTCTAGAGGCTAGCCCAGGTGCCTTTATGCAAGGAGCTACATTTGTTAATCACAAATGGGGTTGAAGTGGTAACCAGGACAAATTGAGCTGAAATGAACATACCCTCCTTTTGGAAAAGGGAAAGAAATTACTTAGCATCATCCATGGGCAGACTGTTACCTTTCAACATATTAAGTAGTATGTTGAGCAACTTAAGAAAAAAATGAATAGTTTCTTTCCAAGATGCTACTGTTGTTCAAAGAAAAAAAAAGATGCGTTTAACAGAGGAATAGCAGAACAATGGGAGTATAGAGAGAATATTGGGGATTAGAAGATTTAAGTGGGGATGGAAGCAGGAGGGTTGGTGAGAAGGGGCAGGGGTAGGGTTAAGCAAAACTAAGGACATATTTAAAAAGCCATATGCAAATCTACTTCTTGGTAAGATAATTTAAAAAATTAATTTCAAAAAAGTGAAGCTGTGGTTCCCCTTTCATATTTTATAATTTCAAAGGAATCATTCAGATCCTGGTGTTTTTAAAGAAAGGGAAAATATTAATTACTTGGAATAATGCGAAGAGGTTAAATTAAGTTGACTGGCGTAGTGACACAAACTAGCTTCCTTTTCCTTTGTGGAAGACAAAGCCCCAAAATACAGACAATTGATTATTTTGGTAATATGACCGTTAAATTAAATGGAGACACTGACATACTCTCAGTATTTTTGATGAGAAACAGGCATAAACTGACATAGTCTTAAGAAAAGTAAGATTATTATTTATCTCAGTAAAAGACTGAAGTATAGTGTATACATAGAGTGATTTATACATTTAAGAAAATTCTGTTAGAATTCTGGAGCACCATAAACATATATAGTAAAGCAGATACCATGGCTATATAACATGGCTATAAAACATGTGCGTGCACACCCACACCCACACACCCACACACGTGCGTTTTTGTAGTGCCGGGGAATCAAACCCAGAGATATGTGCATCTGTGCTGGTTAATTTTTTTTTTTTCANTGTCCCATGGCCATGTCTGTGAGGAATTGTCTTGATTGACAGTTGATGTGAGAGGGCCCAGACACTGTGGGCAGCACCATCCCTAGGCAGGTCCTCCTGGGTTATATAAGAAAGCATCTAGAGTCATCCGGGAAGAAAGAATGCCACTTGATAAAATACCCCCATTGAACTGTTATGTAGCCAAGTTTGTGTGGCAATTTCTTGATTAATGATTGATGTGGGAGGGCCCAGACACTGTGGGCGGTGCCACCCCTGGGCTGATGGTCCTGGGTTATATAAGAAAGCACGGTGAGCAAGCCAGTAAGCAAGAGTTCCACCAGGGCCTCTGCTTGAGTTCCTACCTCTAGGTTCCTGCTGTGCTTATATTCCTGCCATGGCTTCCCTCAATGATGGATTATGATTAGGACTTGTAAACCAAATAAACTTCCCCAAGTTGCTTTTGGTTATGATATTTTCTTACCAGCGATAGAAAGCAAACTAAGATAGCATATGATATCTATTACTGAGCTATACCTCCAGCAGTATAGTGATAATATTTATCAGCTGTTTCTGAAAGAAATATTAGTATAGAACAAATAAGATCAATTCATATCTTTTTCTAAGGAAACTTTTGTGTTGTTTTTAACTCCTTTAAACCTGGCCAGTTCATTCTGCCAACAACCTGTGCTGACTATTTCCCTTGATTAAATATTCCTTGTAAACTTAAACATTTTCCTTCTGATTTTAGGTCACCAATTTTCTTTTCCCTATGAAATCTCAGTTTGACTTATACTTTAATATACTTTCATTTTCACATATAACTGGAGCTTTAAGTTCAAGTGGAAGTACACTCAGGTTTCACTTACAGAGGGAGGCCGTGGGTATGTGTCATAGGGGGGTGGAGGGCTGTCTTGTTTCGGGGTTGATGGAGTATCTGCTTCTTCTTTGTCACTCTCACTCCAGTAATCTGAAAGTTCACAGACACAGACACATTGGTGTTTTATTAAGTATTTACAGCCATATTTCTCAAGAAAAGATATCATTTAACAAAAATGGTTTATATTTAATTACTGCAGCATGTTCATCATTGCCCTACCTAAGAGTCATCAAGTTTCATTTTTAGCTGTTTTGGAGAAGGAAGAACACAATAACCTAATCCCAACCTCATGAAAAATTAATGGCACACAGACAGTCGTAATAGAGCTAAGAAAAAGGTACTCTATAAGCGAAAACAGGTGCAGGATATGTTTAATTTTAGAACATTTTCAGAAGTTTTAATTAATAAATACCACAGGATGTTTCTTAAAGTATATCACATTACCATGATGAATACTCAGAGAAGAAAAGCAATAAATCATATATTGCTGTATGTTGCTGTATATCTCTACTGATATAAACATACCCCAAATTAATGTTCTAAATATTTTTGGCTTCAATTCACTGGTTATCTAACAATTGCTATTTTCTAGAGTCACATTGACATGAAATCTTTATAACACCATACTCCCACCTCTCCTTGGAAAGTCATGGCAAACCCTAAATCTTGCTAAATGAAAAAAAAATACACACTTACTGATGTGTGCTATAAGCACCAAATTCCCAGAACTACTTAAAAGGATAGGAAATATAAGCTGCTAGACAAAGTTACTTGGCAGAAGTGAGGCCAGAGGGAAGATAAAGAACTCTGAGAGAAATATTAATATTGTAAGCCAAATCCAACAAAAGGGCAATAATCAGAATCAGTTGGACTATATCTTAGTCATAACTGCTATGTTGATTCTTTACGTGAGTTGCAAGCAAAGAGCCAGGATGATTACCATAGCAATTTCAGGTGAGAGAATAGGTATTAAGATAAAAGGAAATCTGTATGAAATTTACATGGTAAAACAACTATCACAAGACTTAAGTAGTATTCAGAGTCAAGGGAAAAATCTCAACACATATTTTTGTAGGAACCCTTCCCTTTCTAGAAATTCTCAATTGTAATGTTTTTCCTGTGGTACTGGACTAAAAATAAGTACAACTAACTTTTTTTTTTTCAGAAATTGTTACATTCCTGGTAGGAAATAATGGAGCTGGATTTGAACTAAGAAATTGCCTTGACCCAAACCTCTGAGTACTAAATTCTGGGACTCTTGCTTGACACATCAAGAAAGTTTAATGTTAAGTATAGTGATGTGATTTAGTCTCCCTTATCCACTTCTGATTTTTTATTCCTGTCACTGTGAATAAAAAGTCTCTAGCAATAGACACAGGACATAAACTAAATTGCCCCTTCTATTCAGGCCTTAAAACACAAGTACCCTGACAACTCTGAGAAAAAAAATACAAAATGTCTAACTAATCTAAATTTGATGTCTGTCTTTTGTTTTTGGGAAACTGGCCATGGGCAGACACGACTGTAACTCCAGTGCTCAGGAGGATGACCCAGGATTTGAAGTTTGAGATCAGCTTGGGATAGCTAAACCCTGTCTCAAAAAGTCCAGTGGAAAATGATGGAGATACTGGACAGTGACCACCGATATAACTAAGTCCTCTCTCAAAGATGAATTGACATAGATACCAAGAAACAGATCTAGTAAATGATTGTGGAAAATGCATGACTGATATTCAGAAGCAGGTTCAATTCTTCACCATACAACTACTTAATACACTGACACTCTTATAGGCATTATTTAACTTCGTTTTGGGGCCTATTTTATAATCTGTAAAAGAACAGCTTATAATAACTGACTTTTGTTGTTGTATATGTCGGAGTACTAAATAAACTAACATATATTCAAGTGCTTTGTACCTTGAATACACTCAAGAGATTTTAGGAGCATTTATCTTCTTGGGTATATTTGCAGATTTTACGCCAGGACAGTCTGACACAGATCACAAAGGCAGCAAATGCCTGATGCTTATTTTCACATATATTATTTTTTCTTTATAGCATTTTTGAGCAATGAAGAATGAAATCTGGAGTCCTAGGTTCTGGGCAGTTTTATGAGAGCTTGAAATCTTCCTGGAAGTTAATGCTAGCATTCACGTCTCCCCACCCCACACAAAGTAGTGAGATTGCTAATCCTTCCCACTGTTTCCAAGAATGCTGGCTGAGTTTATCCTTAATGTTTGCATTGAAACCAGGGCATTTTGGTGCAATAATACCTCAAGTGGTCTTTATTAGCACACTGTAAAAGATATGATTAGCATTTTATCCAGGGCTCCATAGCTGTTACCATACATAAGAAATCTGAAGTGTTTATTTTTCCTCCTCAGCTAATTTAGGAAAAATTCTAATCCCTATTAGATATAATTTTTGGCTTATTAAAAAACAATATCAATCTAAACATTTGCTGGGTTTCTTAAGAAAAAGTAGAAATATTACTTTACAAATCAACTTCTTATGCTAAGCTGTGAGGAGAGAACAATGACAGAAAAAAGCCAACATTGAAAATTTACCTAGGCTCTTTGGGAACATGAGAAAAATTACACACACTATAGCTTACTGGCTGAAACCAGTCTGTTTTTTTTTTTCTAAGAGCAAATAGAATTTTTAACTCTCTAAAATAAGTATATATTTTGATGTGTCTTGCAAAATACCAAATTTTATAAGTAATTATGAATAAACATGGCCATCAGTAGAAGAGAGACATATTTTTAAAACTTGCTCTTATTTAGAACTATAAAAGAAATACAATATAGGTCATTCACTTTTATGTGATTAAAACTTTACATGACATCAAGGAATTATTTTTATGGTAAAACATTAAAATTTCTTCTTTTCTAGATTTCTTAAGTATGTACTGTGTTATCATTATCTATATCCACCTTACTATACAATAATATACCAGAACTTCTTTTACTTTTATCTAAGTATAACAACATTTGTTCATTACTTGTCCACTCCCTACTTAGTTCTTCACAGCCTGTGGTTATCACTATTCTCTTTTTAACTTCAAAGAGCAATATTGTGTCTGGAACTTAACTTCAACATTAAGAATTACTCAGGAGATATCAAATAACCGTAGCAGAGTGGAGTTGACATGCATACTTATCAGCTTCCTAAGTAGAAGACCAAGGGACTTAACCATATATTAAATAGGAAGTCTGTTTCTGATGTATGTTCAAGTGCCTTTTCACTCTGTGGAAAAGCAAGCATCATAGTATGCCTATGATTTTTTTCTACTAAACTTTAGGAAGCATTAAATACATATACTTACACAACAGAGCAAGGCAACATGCATCTGCAAAATAAATACTCTTTGGAACTTGCACATGCAATATAAATTAACCTGTCCTTCCATCCACAATGAAACTTAGTTCCATAACAAAGGAAATTCATTATAATCAACATTATGCTCAACTTGAAAGTAACATCAAGTAATACAATTCTGAAGCTTGAAAATAAAAGTTCTGTGATACATATAGCCTGATATTTTTTCTAGATTAATTTTCCTATCTATATATTACTCATATCTTTAAACAATCAGGTAAAAATACCTTTAAAGAGCTATTTCACTCCTTTTCAAGAAATTTGAAAAGAAAGGCTGGTATTTTTTTTCAGTACTCTTACCACAAATTAAGGTCTATAAATTTCATTGAGGTATAAAGGTGAGGAAGTTTAAGCCACTAGACACGTTTACTGCATTATAGTGTTAGATTAGGTTTGCCTGTGCATACGGATTTGATGAAGATGGCCTCTACATTATTTGTAGAATTGTGCAATCTGCTTCCATTCTGTGGAATATCATAGTTATTGCCTTCAGTCCACACCATTTCCAAGAATTAGTTCAGAAAAGAGAGCCAACCAAAAGTCTTTCCCATACTTCCTGCCCAGTTTACCCTCGTTTACTGGAACTTCATTTGTTTGTTACTGTGTTTCATTTTCTATATTGCACCAAGCTTACTGTTTTGAACAGAACCCAGTATAATTGTAGGATAGGTGCTTACATTTTCATACAAGGGTGCCATTGAGAATCTTTTGCAGAAATATTTTAATATTTAATAAAATATTGTATCATTCTCTCCATTATCAATGCTATATCTAGAGTCACTGATGATTTTCTTCAAAAAATAAATCATTAGCTCTGCCTTTTTATGTAAGAGAAAAGTGTAATATGATAGTAAGATAAAAGGTATTCCTTTACCTTGTTCTTGCTTAATCCTCTCTCTTTCTGCATATCCCGCAGTCAGCATGTTAATTCTATTAAGCCACCTGGAAAGAGAAAAAAAAAAACAAATCAATGGTAATTCATTATACTGGTTAGAAATACTTATTGCGAAATGTCTACAAAGATATAGGATAACCCTACATATAAAATATGTTCTTTATTAAACTTGAAAAAATTGAAGTCTTCAATAGGCAATAATCTACTGTAGTACAAATTGCTCCCACATTGAAGATGTAATTCCAATGGAATAGTTATGTAAAGCTATAAATGTGTACAATATAAAAGGTTTTGAGATGACCAAAGCCTTATCAATTCTTTTCCTTCAAATGTATGAACACTCCAAATATGCCTGCTCTTTTGTTTTTATTTTTGTTTTTTTTTATTAGAGCAAATGCTCCTTTTGGAGACACTTTTAATAGCCAGTCTAATTTATAGGTATGGGAGAAAAAGTTATAGAGCTTGCCTGTAAAAATAATAGTTTTGCCATGAAGTAATAGTTTTGAATATACTCATTTAAGCTGAATGACCCAAGGGGAAACACATCTCAGAAGTACTTTAGAATCTTGTCTTTAAATACAAGAGTATTTAGTTCCTCAAAGACAGAAAGTACATATATAATTTTAACCTATTATAATCTAGAAAACATATCTTCATGAACAACAGTAAGTTAATTGTCTTAGTTTTTTTCTTAAGCATTGCTGCTATTGTTAGTGCAGCAAAACACTACCTCAGTTTTTTTATTTAATTCTACCAGGAATCTTCCTGTATGCATCATTTCAATCACCTGATTATCAAATCACAAATTCTTTGTAAACAAACTGACAACTTCCCATCTGGAAATTCTGAACAATGGCCCATATGTTTTCCCAAAACTGAAATCGAGATGAATTCACCTTCAAAACTACCTAAAGCAATTTTGTGAGAGCTAACATCATTAAATTGTGGAACAGTCTGATCTTGATGTATTTTAAAGAAAACCTGTGTTTGCGAATTTCTTTCTCCTAAGATCCTCTATCTTTTTCAACTAGAACATAAATTTGTTTAACTGAGTCACATATTTCACAATTTTTTCAAGTGGTAATGTTTATATCATATACCTAGCGTATCTTGAAGAGAGGAAAGTTTTATCTCTTATGGGCATCTATTGAGATCTAAACTGTAATTTTTAAGAAAAAGTAACTTAGATACAAACTTCAGGTTAGCAAAACATATATGTAAATATCAGCCTAACGAATATAAGGGAAGTGAAGAAAGGACTGGAGTCCTATCAATATAGAATAAAATATTCACAGGAATTCAATAACATATTTTATATACATACTCTAGTAAATTATAAATCAAGAAGTCAACATCATGATAAAATCTTTTAAAATGACTATTAGCAAAAGATCAAAATAAAATTTTTATCTAGTTCATTTGTTAGTAAGAAGGGGGTTGAATTCAGAATACAGGGTAAATTCAAGTACTCTTGGAAAAGTATAGGCTGATGCTGTTAGGGTGACAAGGATGACAATTACACTAACGGAAAATTGATCATTGACATTTAATCAACTATTATGTTTTTACTTTTTGAAAAACATTGATGTTTTAATCAGAATTCTAAAGAAAATCAAAGTTTGTGAAAGGTGAATTAAGAAATTTAAGAGAGGCTTATTCAGTTTTTCAATTCATTATTTATTAATTTATATCTATTTGTGTTTAACAATAAACTATGTTTTAGAGACATAGAAATGTATAAGGCATAGTCCTTGCTTTCACCGAACTCTAGATTGCTAAAATTCCTAAGACAATTGAAAATTTAAGCTACTATAAAGAAAAACTTCTGCTCATAATAAAACCTCTCTGGAATGTGTATGGATATTCTCAAGCTGCGTTTTATAGCCTAAAGAGACTGAATACTATACAGCTGTTGCTGTCTCATGGATATACTTGTTCTTAAGTTCCAGCTGGAAAAACTACACTTACTGATATACTTGGTATAAATAGGACTTGCTATCATTGGTTGCTATGAAAGCAGATATGCATATGTTAACTGATTCCAGAAGTATTTATTGAGAGCCTGTATGTTCTTGGGATGGTTCTAGGCACCTAGAATATAGAGGATACAAAACAAACTACCCATCTTCATGATGCCTGTATTTTAACAATGAAGGCAGATAACAAATTGGGATATAACTAAGCATCTATGAAGTTACCAAGGTATTACATGCCATCTTTTAAAGCAGCAAGTAAGGTAAAATTTAGAACATCAAAGTTGCTTGGGAGTAGGGAATCTATGTTAGGTAAGGAGGTCAGAGATACATGTATTCAACTTAGAATCTTTTCAAGAGCACTAATGTGGAAGTTCTTTATTATTAGTCCTAATTTCAGTAACTCATAATATTCTAATACTTTATAACACAAATATATAGGTAAGGGAACATGCTTAGAGTAACGCAGACTAATACACTGAGAGAGAAATAACTTACAGTTACAAAGATACACACACACACACTTAGAAAAGTGCACATATCTGTGTATACAGATTTTATGGAAAAACTGAATTTAAGGAATACTTTTATACCCTAATTACTAGGTCCTGTTACTACTGGCATTATATATTTTTTAAAATCTAGAGTACAAATATATATTATTCTATACTATGATACAATTTAATACTAAACAATAATGCCTTTAAAGCCATAATATAATCAGATAAAGCATGTATTGACTATAGTTATGCTTATTTAAAAATATATCCTCTCTCTTGAATTAGGCATGTTTTAAAAGATTACATAGGGATTAATCAAAACCCACATTTTCTTGCTATGTATAACAATAAGATGACCACACAAATCTGTATATAGGTGCCTTTCCATATCACTAATATTGTATGAATGTTTTTAGCACTGATTATTTTATCCTATTAACAAGTATTTTTCTAAATTGTCTACTGAAAATAAATACTAGGAATAAAATTATTGGAGAAAGAAAGACAAAGGAAAACAAAGACACATTACAATTAAATTTTAAAATTCAATTTTCATGTCTATAATTCTGAAATATATAGTATATTAAGTCTTACATAAAACAAGACTTTTAAATGTATAATTTGGTGCTGACATTTTGGGTTAGATGTTTCTTTTCTTTGATCCACTACTTAAAGTAATTAAGTGAATGACATGGGTTTGTTTTAGTTTCTTCTTTTTCTTTTCTGGTGTTTAGAACTATAGAACTAGGGGCTGGAGAAATGGCTCAGAGGTTAAGAGCACTGGCTGCTCTTCCAGAGGTCCTGAGTTCAATTCCCAGCACCCACATGGTGGTTCAAACCATCTGTAATGAGATCTGGCGCCCTCTTCTGGCCTGCAGACATACATACAGACAGAACACTGTATACATAATACATAAATAAATCTTAAAAAAAAGAACTATAGAAGTATCAGGAAAGAGCAGTGATATCGACATCTTTTTGAATATACTGTTAAAGTAGCAAATGTTGGTCAAAAAAAAGGTTTTACTGTTGATAAAATGCATGGGCAATGGTTTTAATTAGCATGTATCAGGAATGGTTAAATTATTTTAATTTTTATAGGGATGCAACCCGTACATAATGCATTCATCTTGTAATACAAGAGATCCTCATTTATGTCACTTATTCTTATTTTGGTTACAACACAAACCCCTCATGTGTATTCCTAGGGAACTGACTTTATCATTTGGTTAAATAGATAGCATGGACATAGAACTCTAGAATTACAGGAAAATTATACCACCAAAAATAGACAACCAGTCCTTCATCATGTACAGGTGAATAAACATTTCTACTTTGAGGGCGAGGAGAAAAAAAAATCACTGAAAATTTTTAGTGCTAGTATGAAATTTCAAGAATAAATTATATAAATCATAAATAAGGACATTTCCTTTCTTTGTCATTTCCTTTCATACACCTTTGCTTTTCAGAAGCCATGGTTGTACTTCCAGGTGTCAAATAATTTATTTATAAAAGTAGCTTAAGTGTTCATTTCCTCTGCTTAAGTATATTTATGAAGCAGCACAACTTTTGTGCTTAAAATGTTTAGACATCATTTTTAGAGACGTCTAAAGAAAAGTAAATGAGGTAAGAGAACAAAAGTATACAAACACTAATACTTATTACTTCTGAAGACTTATGTAAAAGTTAAAAAAAGAAAAACCTACTGAGAGGGATAGTTTTTCTCATTTTATAAAAGGGTCAGTTATTTAGTACAGAAAGGCTAAGTTTCTTGCATAAATTTGCATAGCTAATAAGTTGTAATCTGGGATTCAGTCTTTTCTAAAGGGCCACAGTTCTGGTCACTATGCTTTGCTGCCTCTTCCTAAGTGTAGGGAAATTACATGCAATATGCATTAGCTTCTGCAATTGTAAAAGGGAGGACATTTTGACTTTTAAACTCATTTTCTATAGTTTTATCAAGTGGAGAGAGGAAACTAAAGGAAAGAAAGAAAAGAAACTTAAAAATAGCTAAAACTACAATGTGAAACAATGTGGTATATGAAGAGGAAAATATATGTAGGTTTTCCTTTAGCCACCAAAGAAACAAAGAGCCATCAAATCAGTTGGCTATATAATTCTGTCCAGTGATAGATGAAGGTGACAGGAAGAATTACTACAGTAGCTAGACCTAAATTATTGAAATGGATAGTCTTTCAAATATACTTAGCATTTGAATCAGTCAGGTTTTGTGTACCTTTTTTTAGCATCTAGAAATATATGTTAAGACATATTCCTAAAATTTAACATCTAAAAAAAAAACCCTTTTTGGGGTAAAATTTTGGATTTATATTGGTTATGGTATTTATGTGGTAAAATGACAGTCAA
Source organism: Neotoma lepida (assembly GCA_001675575.1). Lineage (NCBI taxonomy): Eukaryota > Metazoa > Chordata > Mammalia > Rodentia > Cricetidae > Neotoma > Neotoma lepida. Next base: position 241,692 of record LZPO01034338.1, read on the forward strand.
CAAAAGTTGAACTTTTAAAACATTACTCTTTATTATTATTTAAATATAAATTGCATTGTGTGTATGTGAAATTTAAATCATGAATTAGGCAAATAAGATTTTAAAAAATTAAGTATGATCACATGTCACTATAGATGGACTACTCAATTTTGAAGTAATTAATGCAGAATATACAATGAGATTCTTTAAAGATTATTGAAGACAAGGTTTAGACCTTGAATTTTAGGCCTAATTAAGTAATTTAAGATGTAAATAATACTTTACCTGTTCATGTCATCAAGATGTTCAGCAGCAAAATAAAAGCTTTTGATTTTAGGATGGCAGGCTTTGAATGCACTGTGAATAAAACCACAACAAATCCGTTACATTTACTTTTTTACAAATTGAGAAAAGGTTTTAAGTCAAATATCTTTAAAATTTTTTTATTAGAGTTGGGAGAGGCAGAAGAATGTGATCAAAATACATTGTCTGAAAAAATTTTAAATAAAATTCTAATTAGGAACCTGAGTATGGTGGCACACACTTTTAATCCCAGCACTTGGGAGCCAGAGGCAGGTGGATTTTTGTGAGTTCAAGGCCAGCCTGGTCTACAAAGTGAGTTCCAGGACAGCCAGAGCTACATAGTGAGATTGTCTTGAAATAAAACCAAAAGTATTCTATTTTATCTATTTACTATTAACATCATCATCACTGGTGTTTTTATGTGTGTGAACACGCTAAAGAAAAAGTTGTGAGAACTGGTGCTTTCTAACCATGGATTCTAGGATTGAATTCAGGTAATCAGGCTTCCGTGTAAAGCACTTTATCATGAGACATCTTGTTAGCTCAAACTAAATAATTTTATGGATAAAACTAATGCAGTGCCTAACCTAACTTCATATACATAATGCTTCTTCACATACATAATACTTCTATCATGACACAAGTAAGTAAAATTCCATGCTGTCCTCAAAACTGCTTTCTTATAATCTCAGTTTGAAAGCATCAGATAAACAAACTGTAACTTAAGATCTAGAAAATTACAAAATAAATTATCCCTTCTTCCCTCTTTCTCCAAGTAAAATGAACTTACTATTTCTTGCGGCATTCACTGGCTCTATCAATTTTAAATTCAGGCAGACTGATGAATCCTTCTGCTTTTTCATCCTAAAGAAGCAAGATTTTTGTTTAGTGTGCTATGCCAAGGAGGTCTGAAGCTAATTATACCATGTAAGTATGACTTAGACATTTAGAGTAATAAATGTGCCACTCATTTAGTTAATAATTCCACTTACATTCCATAAATTCTACATATCCATAAATTAAAGGACTATTTTGAAAACTTAACAATTTTCAGATAAAACATATACATTATTTTTATATTAAAATGAGGCTAGAATTTGCAAAGTAAAATATGCTTTATAAAAATTTTTGGGGCTAAAGAAGTAGTTCAGTGGTAGAGTACTCATTTGTGCAGAATGTAATGAGCTTTGGGTTTGATCTTTAGAATATAAACCAACAAAACAAAACAAAACAAAACCAAAACCAACAAAAAAAAGTAAAGGGACAGAACATTTCAGACCAGATATACAAAATAGCTATACATTTTTAGTATAAAATTTTCTATTATTTTAAGTAGAGTGATTTATTTTCTGTGTATGACTGTTTTATCAGAACGCACGCATGAGCATCATGTGCATGCCAGTTGCCTGACAGAGGTCAGAAGATGGCACTGGCTCTCCAGGAACTGGAATTACAAATGGTTGTGAGCCACCATGTAGGAGCTAGAAACAAGTGCTGAATAATTTCTCTAGCCCCATCCATTCTCTATCATTTTAATATTTAGATATAAAATATGCAGTTGCTTACCAATTCAAATTTTCATTTTTTATAGCAATTTGTTAACCAAATTTGAATTTTTCTATATAACAATTATTTTGTGTATTCAATAGTTCAGAAATTAAATAGGTCAACTTGATTTTCAAATATGTGGTTCAGATACATCTCACACAGATACACACACACCATTTTTCATCTGAAAAATTTAATGAAATTCATAAATCCTCCTCTCTTAAACACTAGTTAATAAAACAAGGCAGGAGAATTATATAAAATATTATATTTGTCTCAAGTTAAATCAATATAATGTCATTTGGTGGCTACTGTGTTCTTTGTCCTGGTTATAACAGTTTCATAGACTTTACCATTGCAACATTTTACTTGATCTTCTAAACCAGCCCAGAACTCCTTATATATCAAATTTAAGATTATTCTCCTTCGCACTACTTTGAAGAAGGAAAAAAAACCTACTCTCTGTTTTCTCTCTCTCTCTCTCTCTCTCTCTCTCTCTCTCTCTCTCTCTCTCTCACTCTATGTACATGTATATTTCTGTTATTAATGAACCATGCAAAGGTTAAAAATTTGAGCTATAGGTAACAGAAATTTATATGTTAAACACAGAAGCAGTACTAAAAATCTGTCTTTAAGTATTTTTTCAATCTAGGGTTAAAGAAAATGTTTCCATTTTGACTCTATCTTATGTTAATTTTGACAGCCTTAATTTAAAACATGAATTATTTTTGGAATATTATCTCTTCATAAGGATGCAACATAAAATACTCTATCTCCTCTAAAATAACAATAAGGGCTTTCCTGGAATATATACTGCAAACTTATTCATTTATATTTTACATGGCTAACAGTAATAACAACTTGCCAATGACTGAAATATAGGCACTATTTAATAAAACAGACAAAAGAATTTCATCCCTTATACTTTGAAAGATAGAATATAATTTAGTATATATAGACAATATATAGTTTTATAGATATATATAGTCTTATATATATAGTCTATAAGTAAATCACAATAAAGAGAGATACTGTATTTTGATACTACTTGATTAGCACATAAATTTAGTATATCCAGCAAATAAAAATGCATTTATATTTGCTTACTATAACTAAGCAAGACATACATAATGCAGACAGATTTTGTTTTATTCATTATATGACTTCTACAAAATATCAAAACAAAAATAATATTTTCATATAAGTATATAGGAAATTATTAGTTTAAGGTCTTCCAAATAAGTCTTCTCTTGATAAACATTATTTGAACACTTAGCATTGTCAGACATTGTTCATTTCTTCATCTCTAAGAAAGCTTAGTGAGATCTGTATCATTATTTTCATTTTACAGATGAAGAGATAAGCAGTCGGTCAAGTAGTGTAATTCCCAAGTCTACTCTTTCCCAATGATAAAAGACAGCAGCATAATAGCTTGCTCAGGGAACATCAAATTCTTTAGATATTGTATGTTACAACCAAAGGTCTAATAATTATGGTAACTTTAAGGACTCTTCAAATGCAAATTGATTAATGTCTTAGGATACTATTTGTATAAAAAATACACACATATGTGTGTGTGTTATAATAAAGTGAAGTAGTAGATAGGTACAGAAAACATGTCAAATCAGTGTCAAGGGAAATTCAATGAATAAACACACTTTGTTCACATTTGGTGAGATACATGATTGATTGTGATATGATTAGTCTAGATACAAATATGTTATACCAAAAAACTAGAAAAGTCGTAAGAATAATTAAAACACATTAAACATGTCTCTCCCCTCAAGTTGTTCAAATGCAACAGATACTTAATTTCAAAATTAGTTTACTAGTTCATTTTTTTTTTCTTCAGGAGAAACTGAAATAAATTGAAACAATATGGACTTACTTAAGTTGCTAAAGTAGTCCCTCCTTCAACACAGAAACAGAAAAACCCTATAAAACTTTGAGCAAGAGGTTTTAAAAATGTAGTAGTTTTAGGTAAACTACTACATTAGTTGCTTGGTATCTCTAGAAACAGAATTTCACTATATTTTTACTGTGCTTCAGATATGTTGCTACATTAGAAAAAAGGAGCAACTGTTCTTCCAGAATCCTCAAGATGGATCCTGAATTGGCTTGAGGGTGATATGATTTAAAATCAAATGACTCAAATGTCAACACGTTTTGTTACAGATAATGGACTAATACAATTGTGTCTCTTACCTCTTCATTAATATACCAGTACAGGGATGCATCCTTTAGGACAAACCAGTACTTCTTCCATTTCTGCGAAAAATAGCTCTTCGCATCTTTCTTTTTCCAAAGCCATCCCTCACAGTCACCACGGCCAAGATCCTTGCAAGAAATTCGTCTTTTGCTCTTGCCTGCTATAGCTCCTAAAGATAGTGAGTGGTAATACTCTTAATTTTGGAAAGTGCATAAATATAATAGAACAATCCATAAATCCTAAAAGCAAGTAAGATACTTATTAATCTTAAAATTATCATTTTCTAATTGTGTTATCATAGAAAATATGGGGATCTTTGATACCTTTCCTTCCACATAGATAACAACATAATAGGTACTATGTGATTCTCATCTCAAGACTTTTTGAGACCATATGTTATCAAAGGATCTGCATGGTAAGTCCTGTGAAAGCACACTGGCTTCAAGGCAATGAGAGGACTAGTGAAATGTGTTGATGATTACCACAGTACAAAGGAAGGAAGTTAAAGGTTCGTTTTCTTTTATTACCTTTGTTTTTCTTCTTTGATTTGTGCTGTAGAGAGGACTGCTGAAATGTCTGAAATTAAAGATAGGGAAGATTATTATCCTATATGCAGAGTGTGATCCAGAGAACCACGGGGCTACACAGAACTCTCACAAGCTGAATGATTACTCTAAACCCAGGTTAGAGAAGTACCTCTCCCCACTAATATTTCAAAATAAATGAATATAACTATATTACTTAACTTTCTCATCTTTCACGAAGCAGGAAAAGACCTAGCAGTATCCTCATTTTGTTGACAGATTCCAGGGTCAAACACATTGGTAAAAGTAAATGTTCTCCCCCATCTCCCAACAACTGTTCCTTTTGAGAGACTCACTGTGGTTTCTAACACATCTCATCTGATTCTCACATAATCTGACAAACCAGGAGGCAAATGTGTCTTTCTTACTTCTGTCTACCTTAAGTATCTAAATCTATAAGCATTTTGATCAATATTTTAATGTCATACCTACTTCTATCAGTATTAGTGGTTACTAATCTTCTTGTTAATGGTGTCAGCACCCCAGATCCTCATCTCTGCTTCTGACATAGGGACCTTCCCACTCCTCAACTACCAACCCCCACAACTATATGTTTGGTATTTTGAACATGCCCCAGCCACTGCCTCTAATATTTGTGGATTAGAAAGTCTAATACCACTGTCCTATCAATGAAAAAAATATTGTGTCATCTAAATCACTGACCACACCACCCAATTATGCTTGTATTTCTATTCTACCTACTTTCCATGGGATATTATTATAATGGTTCCTTTGAACTATTCCCTGCATCTATATATAAATAACTAAACAACTCAATACTAAGTACCTATTTAACAGTTTACAATGTCTGGAGAAAATAACAGAGCTGTATCGACTCATCTAACTTCCAATTAATGATTATAAGTTACTGGATCTACTCAGATAATACACTCATACAAAATTTTCACTGGTATCATAAGATTAATTATGATTAACTAATGAAGAGAGAACAGAGATTGACTGTATGTTAAGTCACAGACATTCTTTGAATGGAATGTTCCTGTAACAGATTTTTCTTTTTCTACACAAATGAATATAAGGGTCAAATAGATTTGATTATATAAAATTTTCTTATTTAGTTGTATAATAAATTCATATTACTATTTAAAATGTATAAGCTCCTAAAATTGTATATTTATATAAACATTTTTTTTGTGTGTATGATTTATAAACATCTAGTACATATGGAGGGTACCAGCCATAAAGAGCCAGATAATCTCTTGATATATAGTCTAATGCAGAAATATAATCACCTAAGTGTCAAAGCACCATAAATGTTTGTGTTGTGCTGCATGTATATATATAAACACACATATAAATGTGAATATATATATACACATATAAATGTATATAAACATAGTAACCTTTGCAGGAATCATGGGTATAGAAATTCACAATTACTTTCTGAGAAACAGCATAAAAGACAAAACTCATTATGCATGTTGGTAACTCAGGCTAGTGTAAGTATATTTAGGTATACTTAATTTACACATAATTATTTTCCATATATTGTTTGCATGAAATTACTCATTCAGTTGCTTCCTTTTGTTCCCTCAAGTAATCATGATAGTTTTATAGCTCATTACTTTGAAACATGACAAAGATGGGATGAAGTCTGTTTTATAAGAAGCTATCAATATTAATAGCACCTTATAAGAATTGGGTTAATGTATTATATCTTTGTTTAGTTTATTATGGTGCTAGAACCAAATCTAGAGCCTCATGCATGCTTGACAAATGTCCTACTACTAAGCTATGCCTGAGGCCTCCTCCTATGCTTTCTTAGAGTCTCAACATCTTAAACATTTACAGAAAACTACTTTATGTTCTCCAGGTTTTCTTTCAACAAGATAATCTTGTCTTTCCCTATAAATATGCAATATTTTCATAAAGATCATGATTTCAGAGTACTATATATTTGAAAACTACGAAATTCCAGGTATCCACATTCAACAAAGAAAAGACCAAATGTTTTATGAATATGTAAATATGAGGAATGTCTTTAACAAATATTTCCTTATTTTTCAAATGACCTTTATATTTTCTAAAATGAAAGGGTTAATTGCTTGAAGTCAGCTTTTTCTGCTCCATGCTAAAATATATTTCTTAGAGGCTCCTGCATAGCAAACCGTGAGTATTAAATTCTATTTTTATGCTAAAAATTAAAAATACATTTGAATAACAGTTTGTCTTGGCATAATATCTTCAACTGAAAATAATGAACAACTGTTACAATGACTTTTATTAAAGGGTCTCACTAGGTGTTTCAGACTGGCCTCAAACTGTAGCTCCTCTAGTCTTAGCATCCTGAACGCTAGGATTTCAGGTATGAGTCACCATGCCTAGCTTCAGATTGGCAATTCAAACATTTTATATTTCGGCATTTATTGTAATCTATATCTACTCTCTTATAATCTATGTTTAGTCTTTCATTAGCTTTTAAGATATTTTTCTCTTCTTTACCTATATTCTATACTTTCATTAAGTGTCAAAATTATAATTTATCCTAATCTTTTTTAGCATTCATTAGGTTGTATTATTTCTTTCATTCTGAACACTTTCCGTTATTATTTCTTTTAAATTTTGTCTTTACCAGGTCCTCTTTCTCTAGATGAATGTTGGCATGTGTCAATTTATCACGTATGTATATTTCACATTTTTCCTTTCATCATTCTGCATTGTCCTTTAAGTAAATTAGTTCTACTTTTTTCCTTTTGACTTAATTCTCTCTCTGGTTATATCCAATCTAAACTAAACTTTATCTTCTCTACTATCCTTATTTAACTGACAATATTTTTACAATTTAAGGATATCCAGTTGGTACTGACTCTAAAACAGCAATTATTATTTCATTTTGTGTTTTATTTTGAAATTTAAGTACTTTTGTAATTTTGCCATAGTTTCTTTAGTGTGTAATGTATCACTTGATTGTTTATTCACTGCCCTTTCTTCAGCATTAAGTTATTTTAGACACTTCAGAATTTTCTTTTCTGCCTACGACTTTGGCTGTCTCCTTCCTCTGTTCTTTGGGTCCTTTTAGATACTAGCCGGGACTTTTTGTGATTGCATGGCCTGCTGTCTCATTTATGTAGCTCAAGTGTAGGAGACCTTTGCCCATATTTCTGAGTAAAGGTATGTTTTTGTATCCTGTTGACACCAGGAATTCACTTTGGCCGTTGGCTGTATTTTCAGGAAAGTGTGGTCACAGATGTGGATCCTCTGTTTGGCTTTCTAGTCTCAACCACAATGCTAATTATTAGTTTCCCAACATTGCTAAGGTCAATTTGGTTTCAGGTTCTCATTAAATAACCCGTGGCCATCTCTATTTCCTAGTAGATACATAGCTTTAGTGCTTGATTACCAGAGAATTTTTCCCTTTCTGCTACACACACACACACACACACACACACACACACACACACACACACACAATTATGGCCATCTCTCCGCTTGTTTTATTGCTATGTATTTAACATAGAACGAATGTGAAAGCATTGCAGGAGAGGGGAGGAGTGTTGTGTGAATAAGTTTAAAACACAAGCTTACAATGTTTATTGTCATCAAAACAGATTCATTTTCAAAGCATCCTGAAAGCCATTTCTCTTTAAAACCCTTTTATAATCTAGCTGCAGAACGTATTCATTAAACTTTTTTGATGGTCCCAGTAAAGAAGTATTTTGTTTCCTTTTCAATAGTAAATATGCATAGCTATAATCATTGTATGTATTTTAAAAATATTTATTTTTATTTTATGTGTATAGGTAAATTTTGTCTGCATATATGTCTGGGTATCATATGCATACAGTACCCACAGAGGCCAGAAGTGGGTGTTGGATCCCCTTGAACTAGAATTACCTACATTTGTTAGATGTCATGTGGGTGGGGTGCTGGTAGTTGAACTTGGGTCCTCTGGAAGAACAGACAGTACTCTTAATCATCAAGCCATACCTCTAGCCCCTAATAACCATTCCACTTCATTAAAACCTTCCATGAACAAAATGATTAATGGCATTTTCATCATGCTTCAACTGCCAAAGTTATAAAGTACACTGAATATATCCTAAGATTATTCTATCTATAAACATGAATATCAAGGTCAACATTGCCGCTTTGTGAACAGTACCATTTTATCTTAATTAGTTTGCAGTATACATTTATACCAAACTGTTAAGCTGGATAGGAGTTAGCCATTAGCAGGCTTGGAAGTCAATTAGTATGGAGCCCACCTTCACACTCGCCTTTGGACCCCATCTCACATTTTCCTAGGTAACAAAGCAAAAAAGGAAGCTCTGCAATTGCTCTTTTTCAAGAACAAAAATACTACATCAAAGGACAGAGAGAGGAGGTATCAGAGTTTGCCCAAAGCCTATTAAGGGAAAGCTACTTCCCATTGACTGAGTTATATCACTGGTACTAGGGGGAGACATGACACTCCAGTCTATCCCAATGATAGCAGCCCCTACCCCTCCCATGCCCAATTCAGTTATCTAAAGATCTTTGCTGTTAAGCATGCCTGACTGTGTGATATCCAATTTAAAACTAACTTTTCTTTTTCTCTATTTCTGTCTCTTCAGATACTAACCAAAATCTCAACCATGTAGACATGTCCTGACACTAGACATTTTTATTCATCCCCTGGAAACCCGCATTCCTCCATGTAGCTTTGTGCAGACTTCTATTCCTGAGGCTGCCCGCTTTGCCTTTCTCTAACTTAATGGTCGGCAAGCTTCCTTCTGAGTCATGTTCAGACGTTTTCTGAGATTAAATGAAATGAGATTTTCGATTATCTTTAGGTTATCTCTCCTAAATCTTGTGATCAAATTTTCCTCAGCTTCAGTTTCTAAAATTAACATTTGAAAGTGCCAGACCCAAATCATCAGAAAGTATGCTAATTAGTATTTGAGATAAACCAGCTAGAGGTAAACTCTAGGAAAACCAGTTCTTTTTTGTCTCAAATTCAAATTGTATCTAAATCCTTGCATTTTAGTTAGCTTCAAAAACAGGCACAGAACTATTTGCATTTAATAGTCCCCAAATCACAAAACACATTCATACACATTTTTAAAAGGCATGAGAATCATAATTATCAGCATACAAAGAGTTAAAAAGGAAATACAAAAATAAATTGTCCAGGAGTTTCTTTCATAGCTAATTTCAGAAGTTCCAGGGGCAGACATTGTCTTTTGCCCCACTGCTGTTTTAGAAACCAGCCCACGTTTATAAAAGACCAGTCAGCTACAGCTCTCTCTACAGTGTACCAAGGTAGCAAGGACTATTTTTTATTGTTACATAAATCAGTCGTGATCAACACCCTTGTTTCTCTATCTCAAATGATTCAACAGAGCCCAATGGCTCAATAAGAGTACTCAAACATTCCTATCACATGGAAGACACATGAAATAGTTCAACAGATCTCTAAATTTGCTCTAAAAAACCTTCCAAATCAACAAGGCTTGGCCAACAAATGGGTTATTATTAGATTATAGGCTTGTCCCTTTAAGACACTGGTAACTCTAGAAAGACAGACCTCACAGCTTGAAGAAATCGAGCCATGGTCCCTCCCAGAGTTGAGAGATCCCTATGATGAGGATTAAAATACACAGGTTTTTGAAGAGAAAAAGGAAACTGAAAACAAGGAGACCTAAGCATGCTTCCCCTGAAGCCTTTGACTGCAGGAACATCAGAGCACTGTCTGTTTCTCCACCTCTAATGCCTCTGAGAGCTCTCTTTCACAATGGTCACTGTGTTTTTCTATTAACTATAATAGCCTTTGTGGCTGGAGACATGGCTCAGTGGTTTAGAATATTTGTTATACTCATGGAGGGCCTGGGTCTGGTTTCCAGCACCCACATAGTGGCCTGCAACCATCAATAACTACAGTTTCAGGGAGTCTGACCCTCTCTTCTGACTTCCAAGGGTACCAGACAGCATACCGTGTACATGTATACATGCAGCAAAACACTCATACACATAAAATGAATAAAGAAATAAATAAACAAATCAAGCAATAATATCCCAAAGAGTTCAAAAGAAGAACTCCAAAAGACAAAGCTGACCCAAAAAGTTCAAAAGAACCCCAAGTTGCTCAAAAATACAAAAGCAAACTGCAAAGCAAAACTCAAGGTGTTTATACCAACTGCAGAGAAATTATCAAGGATCAAACTTTCTTAAGAAACCAAAACAAAGTCCAAATACTTGTTTTTCAGCTTTATCAAGTAAAGACAAAAGTCAACGGACATCAAAAGTGGATAGGGAAAGTCCATGAGGCCTCAACCCAAAGAACTACAGTCAACTATGGAATCCTGAGAGCAAGTGAAAGGGTCTTCCCCAGGGAAGAGCACAAAAACTGGTTATCTAATATCAATGGCCAGCCCTGAAAAACATACATACATGTAACATTATACAGATGGAGCAGGTTGTATTTACGAATATACATGTACATACATACATACATACATACATACATGTAATAGCAATTAATGAAAAAAAGAGGCCTTGAATTGAAAAAGGAGCAGAGGAGTATATGAGAGGGTTTAGAGGGAGAAAAGGGAAGGGAGAAGTGATGTAATTATATTATCATCTAAAAAAAAAACAAAAAACAAAAAAACAAAAAAACCAACGCAATGGATGCCAGCTCTTGTGAAATGATAGGAAAACATCCTAGAGTAAACAAACTCCAGGAGCTGCTAGGAACGTCCATCTTTCCTTTTCCTTCCAAGGTCACCTGCTGTAGGCAGCAGATATTTCAAAATGTATGGTTTTTCTTGCCATAGTTGCCATTATTACCAGAAGAAGGGGTTACAACCTGTGTCCCAACAACAAGCCAGTCTCAGTCACATGTCCTCAACAGGTCAAACTAATAGTGAAAAGTAGAAGAGGGAGATTTATTCAATATGGTTACACTGGGAAGAGGGACAAAGAGATCTAGCACTGCCCCCCAAGCTGGCTTCTACTTTCTCTTTTTACAGTGCATATGAAAAATATGCTTTTACAATGTGATAGTCCATTTAATTTTCTAAGAATGTTCTACATATTCTGATCTTTAACAACTTTTGAATTTATAACTTAACTAGGACTTCTTGATTGAGCTGTATAGGTTGCCTATTTGAGTTGATTTAATATGAATAACACTATCATATTTGCCACCTGTCAAATGTGTTATTCAGTCTTCTACATTCAAGTAAATGGCTATTCATTTATTTTTTTCCCATCCTTCTATGTCAGGCATAAAATCTTGGAGTCAAGTTTAACTCTTTTTTGTTATTCTTTTTTCACAGCCTAGAGCTAAGCCATAAACAAGTTGTAAAAGATTGTCACATGTATTTGCAGTGTTCTTTATTATTACCACTCTTCTAAGCCACCATCCTTGTTTACTTTGATTACTGAAAGATATCTTTACCATTCTCTCTGCTTCTGCTTTTAACCTCCAATTTTAATAGAGGAGCCAGTGTGATCTTATTAAAATGTTGAGAATACTGTAATTCCTCCATGTAATACTCTCCAATGGTTTCTCATTATGAATACACATTCATATCCTTTCATAATCTTGAAGGTCTTACATGATCCATTCCCTTATTACTTTTTACCATTTGTTCTCCTTCTTAATAACTTTATTCTAGCCATAGTGGCTGATTCCAGATCAAGCCAAAGTGCAGATCTATCTCAAGATCTTTACTCTTGCTGCTACCTCAATGTTCCTTTACCCAGACACTATCATGGCATACTCTAGACCTGCTTTAAGTAATTATTTAGATGTTTACTTTTAAAATAATTTCAGCATTCTTTATATAAAATTGTTAGTCCTCCTGCAGTCAACAGTCCCTGCCTAATTTTTCTTATTTGCACTTAACATCAAATATGCTTATAATTCTTGTTTATTGCACAGATTTCCTTCCAAATATGAACTCCAATAAATAAGAATTCCATTTGATACACTGCTTTGTCCTCGTCTATAATGGGGCCTAATATAGAGAAACTGAATTACTGGTTATGAGTGAATAACTACTGAGCAAAACACCGGTAAAGAGCCCATGATATAATTTTAACTGATTATTTTAACCTAAAAAATTATTGGGTGGTGGGTAGACAACAAACCAGTTGTCTCCTGTCCAGTAATCCATGTGTGGAACATATTCTCGAAATACGTTTTTTAGTAGACCACTCTTTTGGGAACATAAGAAAATTCTTTTTAATCCAGTCTTCTTTAGCATTATTTGCAGAGATTGTTTTAGAGCATTTAACATATTAGATTCAAGATGTTGACCAAAGTACATTAAATCTATGTCAAAGATATTAATGCAAATAATTATATGATGAATTATGAATGGATGTGTTGAAAGTGTAATTCAATCCAAAAAATAGAATGTGCTAAAATAAAAAGCCATTATGAAAGTATTGTTGATCCTCTTCTTAACCATGGTGATACATGCAATAGGATTCTGTTTGGCTATAAAAGATCCCTTTTCAGACATTTGCCTGAAAAGACTATTTGTTTTTCATGTGCCCACAGATGTTCTCTTCAAACTCCATTCTCCCGTCTTTTGGATGAAGAAGTGGGGGGTGGTAATTTGGGTCATTCTTATCTTGAAATTTTCAGAAGCACTTATTTTAATTGTAGAAGAAAATGACAGTTTCTGTGTTGCATTTTGAAAGCTCAGCTACTATTAAATTCTTCTCAAGTTGCAAATTACTGCACTTATGGAAAAATTTGCAATCAAAATACTCTCTTGTTGCAATATAGCAACTTTCTTTCACTGTAATTTTCCACAAAGTTCCAAGATTTCTTCAGTGACTAGTCAAACCAATAGCATCCCTTCATCTACATAAGACATGAAGGTGCTTAACAATTTGAAGTACTTGGGATAAATGACAGCTGCTTCTACATATTTAATTTTTCATATGAACAAACAAACAAAATTATTTGAAGTCTTAAATATTTTAGAAAGTGAAACACTTTATCTCTTACTATCTAATTATTATATTTTGGCAGTAAAAGAGTGTAAATATGAGTAGAGTATGTGCTAATAACACTAAATATTACATAAAAATCTTCTACTTGCAAGAACCAGCACAGAACTTAACTGGTTTGCTCCTGGTGGTGATACTCGTGCTCATGTACTACATGAAATAAAAAGCTTGGAACAGAGGAGAGTAATACTAGATGTTCCAGTTTAGTGGGGTAAGGTCGTTCTTGTCTGTTCATGAACTTGAGTTTTTATTGACTAAAAATGTAATCAAATTGACTCAAAATTCATGCTTTGAAAACATAACCAATGAAGAGTCAGATTAGAATAAAATGATAGTTTAGATGATGAGTCTACATTCCCTTCAAACTACTTAGATTAGACACAGTCAAAGATTATTAAAAAGAATGACCTGTTTCCCAGCTTACGGAATGTGAATCTTCTGCAATATCCTATCTTATGTGAATTTTTTTTTACTTATTACAGTTGTATGGAGAAGGGTATGGAGAAGAGGAGTAATTAATGCATGCTAACAAGAATTACCCCCCTTGGAAAATAGAATTCATCATTCTGAGATCATGGTAATTATTTACTGAGGGATTATTCTGCGTTAGGTACAGTATTGGGATCTTGATGCAAGTTATCAATTTTCATTCTTACCAAAACTCAAACCCAAACAACACTGACAACAAGAAAAACAACTGTAAAGAGGCTATCATTGACACTATCTAGGAAGGAAGAGAAAATTGAGGCACTGAATGCATAGACTGCTCACTCAGGATCACATGAGTAAGGGCAGAGTAAAATTCAATGCTATGTCCGTCAACTCTGAGCTCCTAACTACCACAAGCACTACCGCCTTGAAAGTAAGGATTCTGTAATCATAGTAACCATTTATAGGAGAAGAAAAATGTCACAAATGACACAAGGCATTTACTCATGAATGCTTTCTGACAGGTGACACTAGTTCACAGCTATGTTGAAAGAAAGGGTTCTATAAAACCTAAAGATAATGGTATCACGTTAATGGAGATAATTTAAATCAGTACCACCTATCTCCAATTATGCTACAGCAACTTATTTAAAAGTCATATTGCTCTGCAGGTCAGAAAGGATGATTTACACTTAAAACATCACATGTTAACATCTCAGTTTTGTAAATGAGACAGAACTTACAGTATGAAAGGTCATAAAGCTCAGTCAAAGTAGACAGGTATGGGACTGTAGCCACATTTTATCTCAAACTTATTAGCAGTGTTAAATGAAATCTGCAGTTTGAAAACCCCATGCCAATACAAGAATGAAGAAAGCATGGATCCGAAGGAGAGCCTGCATCTGTACTAATTCTTTATGCTGGAGAAATCTCTTGGAGCTCATTCACTGTTATGCAATTTTTTCACTAGAGCCATTCCTAATCAATTAAAAAAATCATTGAAATTACTTGGCTCAGTGTTTCATGATGTGTTTTTTGCCTCCTGTAGTATTGTCTATTAAGGCTTTGGTCACTACTGACTACTCAGCTCCTCACACAGTACCTGTTGAAAACACAAATCAAGCAGTTACTGAACACCTGAGTGTGTGGGGTCTGTAGTATAGGCTGTAAGTTACAACATCTCATAGAGAATCTGTCCGTACATCCTGTCTACTTATCTTCAAAACATACCCAGAGTGTAATTTTGCTCACTACTTTTACTGTAGCATACAGGCTTAAGTTATTCTATTCTCTCACTTAATTGACCCTATTCTATATTATCTCCCTACTTCAATTTTTATCACTTGCCCCTTCAATCTATTTTCAATATATAGCTAAGGTAATAACTTAGAATATGCATTTTTCATCAGGAATGGAATGCACAGTGCCAATGGAGCAATACTCTAGAAGGAACCAGGAGACTTGACTTACAATTCTCCATACTGTAATCACTAGTCCAGTTCTATGACTGTTGTCATGTCAGTAAGCTATTAGTGACTTCAATTATTTTATGTCCAAGATCAAGAATTTGAATCAGATTCTCTTAGAATATTTCATAGACTATTAACTTGATTTGAATGCCATTTGTAACTGAATAGCAGGTAATTAGTCATCCATATAAGTTTAATTATTGATGATTTAGGATTTATATGTACCTGTTTAAATACCCAAAGCTAGATGGTNTCCACCATATATGGAAATAACCTAACATCAGCCATATCAGGTAGTTATTTTTGGGTATCTGACTGATATGCACAATTAACATAGATTTTGTTCTTGAAACAGAGGAGAAGAGTCTTTAAAGGGCACAAAGCAGAAATACGTCAGCTACTGCTCTTAACATTTCTGTTTGGCAGAAACTGTTGACATATAGATATCAGAGAAATCAGGGTAGGCTTGCCAGTCTTTTGCGACAAAGAGATACAAATGACCAGAAAAAAGTGTGACTTGATACCTGGAATCAAAAGACAAGGAAATAAAATTATATATAAAAAGAAGAGAGGAATAATAAAAAAAGAATCACTTCTAGTAAAGAATGCACAAAGTCTAAGTATCTCAAATGAATTGTGATATGATGATTTTTATTAACAATGATATAGCTGAATCACAATTACTGAAAAACTTCTGACTATTAATATATGGTTTTGTTTGGAAAAGAATCTGAGATCAAACAGCTTTTCCTGGTTAAATTTAGTTTTAGATGATAATGCAGACATTTTACTATCATGAAATTCTTTTCTGTCAGTGACTTTGTTTCAAGAAAGCTAGCTTTTATCTTAATTTCTTAATGAATAAAAGTATATTTATGTAAAAATCTTATTCTGGGATATTTTTTGCCATATACACTATACAAAAGTTCTAAGATAACTACTTCAAATGAGACTATACAATACGAATTGTATGAGGTTTTCTTGATCTGGAGGTTCTTAATAGAAATATTTTTCAAAGAAAACACGAGATCAAAATCAGATATGAATTTTAGAAGTTTTAAAAGTTGCCACCTGCAATCAGCTCACTGAGAGATATGCCATATTTTTCTATTCTTTCACACTGAACTGTATAGTAAGAGTTGGTATTAAGACTAAAAAAAGCTGGGCAGGATAGGTTTAGAGAACATGCCGATCTTCCAGAGGACCTGAGTTGGGTTTTCAGTATCCATATCAATGTTTTTTGAAATCTTCTTTTAAAAACTATCTTCAAGAAACTAGAATGTAATAGTCATCAGTAATTATGCTTCAGTACAGTTCATTAAGAGGAAAGTATGTAAGATTTGGACACATATAGCAAATCATTAAGCTTCAAAGTTAAGGAAAGACGATTCAAAATTTGCAGCTATGGGAATACAAGAGTGTAATTGACACAAGACAATAATAAATGCTTAGTTTAGAGGAAATAGATCAATTCATCAAAGAAAACCACAAACCACTTTAGTGAACTTAGAGGGTGTTGAAACCATCAAGTGGACTGTATATTTACGAATTTAGTGAAGAAAAGAATGTGCTATAAGTTACGGTCCTACAATCATAATAGATTTGCACAGAGTTCTGTGGGTAAGGTAATTTTACTAGTTTTATTAAACTTAAGATGCTTGGTTAAATGAGCTAAGGTAGTGATGTAATATGAGTAGTTATTATGGGAGCAAAATGGCTTCTTATCTATAAAATATGAGGATGTTTCCTGATGGTATAAAGATTAGAAACACAGGCCTCTAAGATAAAAGAAAAAGAGGCCTTTAAAAGCTCTGGGATCAAAGCTACTAAAGGCAAGTATGTCCTCAAAGAATTTGCAGGGATTGACCTTAGTAACCAAGTCAAGGGTCTTCAACTTGGAATTTGTTCCCCTCCCCACCGAGGGCAACAAGGAATTTGTAGTAAGCTTTAAGTTTAATAAATTTAAATTTATTAAATTCCCTAAATGTAATTACTCTGTGTTGTTTTATATGGTCCCTTAATGGTTGAATCAGATTTTGTGTTTTGCTTCCTGGCAGTCATTAATCAGTAACTAGCAGAATAAGACCCACATTTGTTCAAATGTCAAACTGAATAGACTGGCTTCAATCATTTGTTTTATATAGTATTAGCAGACATCACTTTCAAAGTGAGAGAATATTAGTGAATCTTGTTGTTTGTTCAACATTCAATCTTAAAAACAAAATGAATGAAGAATTTAATATATTTACACATCTTAAAGATTAACACATTTTAGGAATTTAGTCAGTTTCTTAGGAATTCCATTAAATCAAAGTATCATACATCAGACTTGCAACACTTAAAACCCCCCACAAAACAATGAAGTGAAATTGGCTAACTGTAAACTCAATTAATGTAAAAAAAATTTTTTGAGATAGGGTCTCAATATGTAGTCCAAGCTAACCTCAAACTTGTGGTTCTCCTGCCTCAGTATCCCAAATGCTAGGGCTACAAGCACTTACATTACTTGGCTTTGGCTCTTATTTTAATATTTGTCCAGTTATATGTATCTTTTCATGATTAACTAAATTTCTTTAACAGTTATAGAACCATTCAGATTATACACCTGATCTTGAGTCAGCTTTGTGATTTTTGAGAAACTGATCAATTTCCTCTTAACTAGGAATTTTTTGTTGTTTAGTACCAATTAAGCCTTTAGTAATATACACTCTTTCATTCCTAAATGTGGTAATTTGAGTCTTTTTTTCTTTCCTTAGTCTTGCTAGGTGTTCATCAATACATTAAAAAATCTCATAGCTATTGATTATAGTGCCTCATTTTTTCTGTATTCAGCTTCATTGAGCCTCCTCTTTAAGTCTTTATTTTGCTTTTCTGGTGAGACAGCACCTTGCTATGTAGACCAGGCTGGCCTAGAACTTGCAATCCTACCTCCTGTACTTCCCAAGGATGGGATTACAGACATGCAATACTATGTCCAGTTTCTTATTTTAATCTTGAGGTAGGAGTTGAAATCATGAACAGTTCTTTCCTTTAATGACATAAGAAAAAAATTTTTTTTGAGACAGGGTCTCATAATGTAGCCTTGGCTGGCCTGGAACTTACTATGTAGACCAGGCTGGCCTCTAATTTATAAAAATTTGTCTGTTTCTTCCTTCCACATGCTAGGACTAAAGGTGTGCACCAATACTCCTGGCGTAATAAAATAACATATTGCCTCAAATTTTCCTCTAAGCATATATCTATTTTCATTCAGTTTAATTTTCTTGAGACTATCTTTTTATCTAAGGATTATTCAGAAATATTCTGTTTAATTTCTAAGTAGTTAGATATTTACTTATTTCCTTTTTGTTATTGATCTCTATTTTTTAAAAAATGATCAACAGTGTATACTTTACATTGTTTCTTTTCTTTTAAAATTAACATTTGTTCTATGGCCCAAGATACAGTTTTATCCTGATGAATGTCCAATGTATGCTTGATAGGAATATATAACATGTTAGGTAACTGTCTTAATTAGGGTTACTATTGCTGTGAGAAACACCACAACCAAAAACAACTTGGGAAGGGAAGGGTTTATTTGGCTTACACTTCAATATCACTACTTATTTTTGAAGGAATCCAGGACAGGAACTCAAACAGGACAGGAAC
Source organism: Neotoma lepida (assembly GCA_001675575.1). Taxonomy (NCBI): domain Eukaryota; kingdom Metazoa; phylum Chordata; class Mammalia; order Rodentia; family Cricetidae; genus Neotoma; species Neotoma lepida. Next base: position 260,828 of record LZPO01034338.1, read on the forward strand.
CTGGAGGCAGGAACTGATGAAGAGGTCATGAAGGGGTGCTGCTTACTGGCTTGCTCTCCATGGCTTGCTCAGTCTGCTTTCTTATAGAACCCAGGACCATCAGCCCAGGGATGGCACCAGGCGCAATGAGCTGGACCCTCCCACATCAATCACTAATTAAGGAAATGTCCTACAGGCCTCCCTACAGCCTGATCTTATGAAGGTGTTTTTTTAATTGAGGTTCCCTCCTCTCAGATGACTTTAGCTTGTGTCAGGTTGATGTAAAACCATGCAGCACAGTAACAGATCCAATTCCATACAGACAGTCATTCCGTACATTTATATTCTTTCTGACATGTTTAATGAATCCATAAATTACTAAGAGAGAGATTTGAAGTCCCCAACCATAATTGTAGATTTATGAACTTCTTTTCTGGTCTATTTTCATTGTTATATTTTGGATCTCAATTTATTTGGTGCACTTACATGCAATATGTGATTTCTCTGCTTGTGGTAGAGGAGGAAAGTATGACTTTTTTCTTCTTTTTTTGTTGTTATAACAGACAGGCATTGTTGAAAGGGTTTGTGTTGTATTGAACTACGTCTTTCCTGGCCCACTGGTTAATGAGAAAAATGCTTTTTTTGACCATATTTTGTTCCCATAAGCTTTCTAGGTGTCATAGAGTCAATTGTCAACTTTACACAAATTTAGTCACCTAGGAAGAGAAAACCTCAACTGAAGAATTGCTTCCATCAATTTGGACTGTGACCATGTCTATGAGGCATTTTCTTAATTGCTAATTGATGTAGGAAGGCCTAGCCCTTATTTTCTGTAGGAATGTGGGCCTGGGCTAACTAAGGAAAGCAGTTGAGCAAGACAAAGGAAGCAAGCCAGTTAGAAACATTCTTTTATGGTCTCTGCTACACTTCTTGTTTTGGCTTCCCTTGATGATGGACCTGTAAGCGAAAATAAACCTTCTCCTTCCCAAGTTACTTTTGGTCAGTGCATCGAATCTATAGAGAAGCAGACTAGAACACAACAGGCCAGGTTTCCAAAACCAGGGCCAGTTTATGTAGTAGTCAAGAAAAAACATTACTGAGAATGTATCACTAAGTTGTACTTTTATGTTTGCAGGTCCCTAGCCTTCTCACCTTTCAGCATTTCATGCAGGTGAGTTAATGTATTTTGCTCAGTTTTTTTTTTCCTAAGGGGAAAGGGTTGTGATTAGTAGGAAAAAGAAAACAGATGTCTGTACTATAAATAATGCTGAATTTGTAAATCTTTTCTGTTCATAAAGTATTTTTATTCTCTAGTCTAACCAGTTCAGTTATAAATATATCAGTTTGTGATGGCCTAAAATGTGGAAACAGGGGTACTAATAGGTAACTCATTCAAAAGGGAAAACAAAACTATATGTGGTGGCTTTCTCCTGTAATCTAGTTCTCTGGAGGTTATGGCCACATGTTCAATACTATGTCTCCATAAAACAGAAACAAACAACAACAAAAAGAAAAACACCAGCACATTTTGCTAGGGATAGCCCATACTTAGAATCACTACTCTGCAGAAGTGAACTACTGACAGACGTATTTCATAATACCAACTATGGTGTGAGACTTTGTCAGTGCTACTAAGATTTGGCATAGTGAATATTTGGTTTTGAAATAACCAAGCTACCCACAGAAACCAGAGTAAGAACAAAATGAAACATAGTAATATTTAAAATAGATACTTAATATGCTTCCATGTTCCTTGGTAAGGAGAAACATGTCACAATGTATTGAAGCCATTTTCTAGGTGAATAAAGTCAAAATTGGGTAAAATTAGTTGTAAACAATGGTTGGCTCACAGATCGCTCCTTTGCACTAATATTAACTGTCCTCTCGTTTTAGGTACTGTGATCCTGGAACAATGTAGTTAAATAAGAGAGCTGCTAGGCAAACCAACCTTAATAAGTTCAGATAATTTAATAATTAATGTTTATGTTCTGATTATAGAAATATAGTTTTTTCTATAGAAATTGCCTTCCCTATTAGATGGTGAACTTCCCAAGTGAAAATGTCTTTAATCATTTAAAGACAGGGATCTTGGACTCAACTCTGATACTGTTTATGTTTGTAAAATGAATAGTCTCCGTTCCTTTCAGTGTTGCAAGCAGAAATAGTACCAACAATGCCAACATCATGTGGTCATTTTGAGGACTCAACAATAACGTGTAAGTTTCTGGCATGGAATCATCATAAGTTATCAGGAAATGTTAGCTAATATTTAATTATAGAAGTGATACTTATCAGCCTTTTATATTCAATAATTCTTAGACTAAGGTTTACATTTACAGATGGTTGTCACTACTAGAATTGTTGCTTTTCTGATAAAGTTATGCTAGTTTTGGAGAGTTGTTAAAATGCTGATGAAGAGCTAGAACACTGATGTTCAAATTTCAATTCCACCATGTAACTACTTTTAATATATACGTGTCAGCTTCTTAACCTGTAAAATGAGTTTAATACCAGTACCTTCTTCACAGGTTATTGAAGATGAATTAATATTCATCCTTAGTGCTTAGTATAATGTCCTTTTCCAGGTTAACTGCTTGTTAAATTAAAAAAAATTAAAAGTCTTTTAATACTCCTCCAATGACCTTTTAACTCTACAAAATATTTCCTCACAAATTTATCAGAATGGGTAAACCTACTTATTAGAAATAATGTAAAAGCTAAATGTTTTCACTTACATCTTAAGAACTAAGATGAATTAGAGAAATGTTGGGATGTTAGGAAAGGTATAAACAGGTTTTTCAACACCTACTCAAAATCTGTTAATAAACTATTTTAAAATCATATTATGAAAGTACACCAGCATGGTACATGGATACATAATCAGACTTTATTCATTCTGGTATCTCTGCACGTATATTTAAAATAACTGATTAATTTGTTGAGGTCTTAATGAGGTAGTATATTGTCATATTGTCATGTGTACATTACACTAGGCAAAAGTGTACATTCTGATTTCTGTTTTTAAAATTACTCCAGTAGGCTCTTGATCTACCTTACTAAATAATGCCCTTTGGAAAGCTGCCAACAATTTCTTCTTCTATAAGACTGAAAGATGAGATTCAGGGCAATTCAATTATTTCTCTTCATAAACGCTTCTTATTCCTTTTGGATTTCATGCTTACATACACTACTACTTGCCTTTGTGTGCTCTAAGGTCAGTTAAGAACTTATGCATTTGCAGACAGAGAAGTGAGCTATTTTACCTACAAGTAAAACCAATGTTAGGAATGAAAAAGAATGTTTAGCTGATGAGGTAGGCATGGTGGAATCTCTACGATCAGATGGCCAAGAAGGGAAGAAAGCAAGGACTGGATGGAACTGAAGCTCTGTACTAGAGTACAAGAGGTATGGTGTGAGGGAGTTAATTCTGTTGCCTTCCCTGGGACTGTAATAGGACACGCAGAAAGAATCCGTTTCCAAATCGAGAATACCAAGAAGGCACATATTCCAGTTCACAGTCACTTATTTATTGGTGGAGTTATTCACCGCAATTTGATGAGGTACTATATTACTATAAAGTGCTGATATAATCCTGATATCAAATTAACATATTTTATCTAAATTGGAATGCAAACATCTTTAGACTCCATGGAACTAGTACTGTAGCGGACACAGTGGCCTATGAAACTCAATGTTCGATCTTCCCCTTAAGTCCTATTGTATCAAAACCACCCATGTATCCAAAGAATTGGGGAAAATGAAGATAACTATTTTTATCATGAAGGTGATTAAGTTATGTATTGATATTGATCTTGCATTTTCAAGAAACTATAACATAAAGAAAAATTCTTTCATTTTTAAATGATCCTCTAGAAATGAAGTTCCACAACTAGGTTTTTGATCTTCTTCAATAAATAATGAATGATCTTTGGAAAAGTGGCAACAATTTCTACTCCTAGGTAATACACAATATTCTTAGCAGTTTGACTTGCCATTGCCTTTCTTTCTTCAATAATTCCAACACTGCCAGAATCATTCTCTATTTTCTCTCTCTAGTATACCCAAGTCTGTGCATGCACGACAGAATGGAACACACTGTATATATAAATGTGTTTGATCGATCCTCACTCTTCTAAGGCTAAGTCCAAACTCTACCAGCTAATCTACTCTGAGTCAAAGTGGCCTCTTGCTCCCTCTCCAGCTTCATCTCCAACTACCAATTTTGCTCTTGAATAGGCTGTCTGTCTCTCATCCTGAGGTCTTTGTTCAGGCTGTTAACTTATAATTGGAAGCAGATTCTAGACCAAGTTCAGTGATCAGATGGCTTTTCTGAGTAGTGATGATAACAAAAGTAGCCCCATTCACATGTTATCAAAGAATGCTGTTTTTAGGTTCCCTTCAGATATTGCTGGAAAGAATACTACAATTTGTCAGTCATTTAATGGGTTTGGATGGGACATTTTACTCTTCTGTAGAGGAAGAAACATGGGAATATGGACCTGGGAAAGGGAAGGTGGGCACTGAAGCTAAGGAAACTCTAATCCACATAAAGAAAAACATTTTTTTTCTAATCTAGTTTTGTGAGAATAGGAAAGATAATTTAAGATAGTAACTCTGAGAAACAGTTCAAGTTTCACAGGCCACTGTGTCTGCTATAGTACTATTTTCAAGGAGTTTAAAGATGTTTGCATTCCAATTTAGATAAAATGTGTTAACTCTTTCATATCTTGTATACTTAGATGGTATACCTTTTTAACAATATGCTAGATTTGATACTTGCATTAAGTTCCATTTCTCCAACTACTAATTAAAGATCTCATAATCTTTTTCGTGTGTGCATGTTCATGTGTGTGCACTTGAACATGGGCATTTACATGGGTATGCACATGTGTGTACACCTGTGGAAGCCAGAGGTTCACTTTGGATGTCTTCCTCTATCATCCTCCACCGTTTTTTTGAGGCAAGGTTTCTTATTGAAATTTAAGTTTACCAATTAGGCTAGACTGCCTGTCTAGCAAGCCAAGGAGATCTTTCTGTCTCCATGGGTCGCCTGTGCTGGGGTTATAGGTGTGTATCACCATGCTTAACTTTTTATGTTATGCTAGGGATCTGAACTCTGGTCCCCATTGTTGTATGACAATCACTTTAGTGACTGAGCTATCTCCCAGCCCCATTTAGTCTGTTTTCAATGGTTAAGTGGAGTGGGAGCTACAGTTCTATTGTTAAAATAAACTCTATTTAGCATAAATAGCATTAAACATGTTGGAATTTTAAGGAAATGTTATGACTGACAAGATTTTCAGCTTCCACATGGCTATTTAACTCTGGTTTCTCATAATCCATCTGTGATGGATTTAATGGTCCTGCCTTTGACCTTTCAAGTGATGCTCTTTCATTAGAAAACTATTACATGCCAATTTGATCATATGTTTTTAGCCCAAAATTCTTCAATAAGCTCTTTGTTACTGTAGGAGTCTCAAAACTCCATTACAAAAAACTCCTGATCTAACCCTGCCTACATTTGTAGGTGTATGTATGAAACGAAGAAGTCAAACTTTCACTATTTGCAGTCCAAGTGGATCAAAGTCCTCAATATAAAACCAGTTACACTGAACTTGATAGAAGAGAAAGTAGGAAGTACTCTTGAGCGCATCGGCACAAGAGACCACTTCCTAAATATACCACCAGTAGCACAGACAGTGAAAGCAACAATTAATAAATGGGACCTCCTGAAACTGAGAAGCTTTTGTAAGGCAAAGGACACGGTCAGTAAGACAAAGCGACAGCCTACAGAATGGGAAAAGATCTTTACCAACCCCATAAATGACTCATCCTCATATAATGACCTACAGTTATTTTTTAAAACAAACTATCAATTCTGCATCTCACGGAATCCCTGGAATACGTCAAATCAAACATTTGTGATGATCAGCATTTACATTCTCATTAAACTGTCATTACTCATTTTTTCACTCTTGGCTCAACTGCTGCCCATGATGAAGCTTTTTCTTATTTTCTCTGAAGAGTAAGATAACTTTTCTTGTTTCTACACTTTTTGCATACTCCCATACATAAGTTAAATTGGAAATCTCAGCATATTTCCCCATATAATGCTGTGCTTTTGCCTGTGCATTTGTGTGTGCACACATGTAGAAGCCAAAGGTTGACTTTGAATGCTTCCTTCCACCACTTCCCATCCACCATATTTTTAAACATTTATCTATCTATCTATCTATCTATCTATCTATCTATCTATCTATCTATCTATCTATCTATCTATTTATGTATTTTATGTGCTTGGTGCTATGTGTGCTCATATGTCTGTGTACCATGTATGTATATGCAGTGCCTGCAGAGGCCAGAAGAGAGTGCTGAAACCCCTGGAACTGGAGTTACAAAAGGCTGTTAGCCTCCATATGGGTACTGGGAATTTAACCCTCATGCTCCGGAAGAGTAGTCTTAAACACTTAGATATCTTTCTAGCCTCTTCACCTTACTTTTGAGAGGTCACCACTGAACATAGAACAACTGGTTCAGCTGCATTGGCTAAGCAGTGAGTTCTGATTCCGTCTCTATTTCCTAGTACTAGGACTGGGGAAATATTACAGGACTATGTGATTAAAAGTGCCACTATGCCTAACTTTACCTGTATGCTGGAAATCTGAACTTGGTCCTCACACTTGTGCAGCAAACACATTTCCAAATGGACCATCTCCCCAGCCCCAATGGTGTGTGCTGTCTTCCTAGTTTTACTAGCACAAAGTGGATGCCCCTTCTTAAGTGGAATTATGAAATATTAAACATTCTATCTCTAATCTGGATTTTTGGAGCTGGTCAAGTACTGTGTATTAACATACAGATGAGTGATTACCTAATTACTGTTGTCAATCAATATTGTGCCTATTAAGTTATTTTACTAAAATAGAGGTTGCTAGAAAATAGGACTACATTGATCAAGTAAGTTGTAAAACAAATCAATCCTTAATAATTTTAAGGTCAATTTCCAATATTAGTGTCTTTTATAAATCTTGCAGTGGGAAAAATCTGGATTTCATCAACAAAAGTAATTTGCCTTCCAAGAAAGATAGTATGAAAGACTTTTTGAATTTACTTACATGGTACAGTGTGGTTTCTGGCACCGGTGTGCCCATGATGTCCTGTCTCAATGCATCCATTTGCAAACTAGGTAGCAATGAGTAGTGAGTTGGGCTATTACTCTTATCACCCTTCTTTTTTGACTTCTTCCCTGTGTCTTTTTTGCTGTTTCTCTGAAACATGTATTCTTCTTGAGCAATTTTTTCATTGCTCATATATCGAAGTAGAGAGTTTTCTACATAAAAAGAGAAATACATTGATATTAATATGTGAATATCTAAAATGTATCATTCTTTCCAAATGAATAAGATTTCATTTCATTACTTTAACTTACAATATATGTAGTGACAACACAGTAGGACTTAATTATTTGATATCCTAAGACAATAAGACATATATTTTGGATTATTTTTCCTGGTTTTAACTCTGTAGTAACTACATCAAAATGACCTGCAGAACTTAAATTTTAAGCTCTATATGGGTGGAACTTACAATTTGTAGCAAGTTCCACAAGAAAATTCTCCTAAACCTTGATGACAAACAACTGGATCCAATATTTTAGGTAACATTCTTGGAGAAGTTAAAGTCCACATTATGAACTTAGGTCATAGAATCTTTCCTGAAATTAGTAGTCAGCATTTAGTAGTTAACATAAAAATTTCCCACAGTGTGTCATGATTATAACAAGTCCCAAAGAATAACTTCAGAGATGGCATATGATAAGGATTTTTAATTTTTCTTGATTTATCCAATAAAACTAATGAGATTAGATACTGAAGCTCAGAAAATGGAATACATGTATGTAAAGGAATCTGACAGTATCCTTGAACTTCTCAACATTTTTTAAATGCTCACTCTAGAAAACAAGTGTTAAGGAGACTTTTGATGAAGCAGACATTTATCCTTGCTTGTCCCTGTGGTCTGTGGATGTTTTACAGTTCACTGGATAGAAATGATAAGTAAACGGCTCAACCATACCATAAAGGAAGCTTAGTTTCTAGGAACAGTTTTGGTTTTGTTGTCCATCTACAATTTATGGCTCTTTCCTTCTGAAAGTGGAAGTAGCAGCATCAGTAGCTGGGCCCATCATATCCACACTTGGTTAAAGTTTAGTAAGCTGTGAAGGTTTCACTTGCTCCTCTTACTGCTCACCTCAGTAACAGGCTAAGTGAATATAAAAACTTACTTTGGGTAGATACTTTAAAAGTAGCCCACTCCCATGAAAGAGAATAACCCTGAACAGCAAACAGAACAGAAAAAGCACAAAGCACCTGTTTCCCCATTTCTATATGGTTTTCATTAAGAGTCACTGGCCCAGTTTCCATTATACATTGGTTTTAAACCTATGTACTTCAATGCTCATTGTGAGATTTAATCATATGAGGTTTCATGAATGAAGTGAGTTACATTGCTGATTAATTGGGACTGATGACAAAACTGTTTCTATTTATTGAACTGAAATGTATTCTTTTATGCAGTTTCACACTTCTGACCTTGTTTTCAAAATATTAACTTTAAATTTACAAACATATACTCATCTTTCTCTGTGTAATAATCTGTCTAGAATCTCTTAGAAGGTGTTCTTATAAAAGCCTAGTAAGTCTATTACTAATGGGTCAAGAGAGTCAAATATTGGTCTGACTTCACTTAGTTGTACTGTCAGTCGATGATGAAATAAGTTTCTGCTGAAGCCATGATAATCTATTTAAAGAACATTTAATTTGCTTATTGTTAAAACAACCCAGCCTACACTGAAATTCTAGAACACTTACCTCTTCTACTATCTCTCTTCATCTTATTTGGATCTTCATAGTCCCCCACCCAATTATATTCGACTGGCATAGATATAGGTCGTAGCTTGCCTAAACACAGAGAACAAAGTTCACATCACATTGTTTTTCTTCCCCAGGTAGGCTTATACTTATACTGATTTTCAGCTACAGCATACAAAACACACTCTCATATGCAACGTTATGGTTGACATGTGTGGATGAAGAAAATGTGTGTTTTGAGCCAGAAGGTGAAACTGCCTCTGAGAACTGTCCAGATAATACTAGTTTAAAGTACTTTTTATAGATAATAAAAAAAATATCCCATGTTTGCTCTCTTTGGAGTCCTGGATACTAAGGGTATATAATATTTTACAAAGGAGATCACTTTTTCCATAATTCTTTTCATGTTTAGTAATGGATTTCAGTCTTATTCCCTAATGCCCACTTATCTATGTCTTTGCTTGTCACTTCTAATGTAACAGACCCTTGCATTTTTAACCTTACTTTTAGGACATTAAGCTACTGTTTCTGGTATAGTATCACAAACTAACTTAACTTAATTCTACCTAAATCATAGCACCATACATTTGGATACTACCATGCCTTATGTGCATTCTGTTTCATGACCTATACTTAAACCTAGACGTGCATATTTTTGATACAATAAGCATGTCTAGTTTATAGAATCAAGTATTCACTTCTTTGTCCAATTTCCTTCTGGGTCTTTATTCTCACTGAACACCACTTTAATTGAGCAAGCAGAAGTCATAGCAAACATTCTAAGTATAACACCCTGGTAGACCAGTAATCAACTATTTTGTTCAACTTAAATTTCCTGAAGCACAGAACAGCCAATGAAAATCAAATCACCCAAAAGTTTAAAAAAGATACATTTGACAAAAGGTAGTAGTTTAATAAATTCTGAATCAATGACAACCAGAAATCTACACAGGCTTGGATCATAAAATGATAAGATAATTATAAAAATAAAAGAACATATAACTAACTAATTGTATGCCATGTACTTTCTAAGCGTTTTATAAGTATTGGATCATTAAATACTTATGCTTATAAGGACTTATGCTTTATACCATGAGGAAACTGAGAACTGTTAAGTAATGTGCCCAAGGAAACACATTTGATAAATGCCTAATATCAGGATTCAAATCAAGGAATATGAATACCAGTTGTGACATTATCCATTTTCAAACTACCATGTCATGTATTTCTAATAAATTTCATATAGAACTGCAAACTCAGCAATCCTTTGTTTTTTAATCTTTCACTTAACCTGTTCCCTCTCTTCACTGCATGAATTAAATTTGATTTTTGTCAGTTAATTAGCATGTATTAATTATGAAAACTAAGAGGTTTCATTCCATTTCTACACATGTAAATAGCATAGTTAGATCACATTTACTGTCCGTTACTCTCATCTTCCTGCTCCCTTCTTCTGCATCCCTAGAAGTCACCCCTTTATTTCCTGTCTTTTTTTGTGCCAGCCAAAAAAATTAAGAAATGTTGTAGGAGACTTTAATTCTACTCTAGAAAAATACACCAACCTTATACCTTTGAATTATCTGTACAGATATAATTTATTTAGTATATTTTGCTAGGCTGTTTTAAAGTCTGAGCATAAACTAGACATGACAAAATTATTAAAGAGGCAACAATGTGGTAATATTTAATCTTTTCAAGGTGTGCAACTGCCTGTATAAATTGTCACTTAAGACTTTAACATTCTTATGTAATTTATCTCTGCTCATTTGCACAGAAAGAATGAGTGAGATGATGGAGTTCAATACATTCTGTCTATCAAGGGTAGGGTAAGCATGTGAGGAGAAGTCTTTCAAAAATTCCTATTCCATTGCTTTATGGATTAGTTCCCCAAATTTCCAATTTTTCAAGTGCTACATTTTCAAAATACCCGCATCTTATTCTTTTAGAGTTTAGTTTTAAGACTTTTGACAGGGTTTCTCTGTGTAGCTTTGGCGCCTTTCCTGGAACTCACTCTGTAGCCCAGGCTGGCTTCGAATTCACAGAGATCTGCCTGCCTCTGCCTCCCGAGTGCTGGGATTAAAGGCGTGTGCCACCACCACCTGGCTAGAGTTTAGTTTTAAATAGAAATTCCACTTTAGCATGCACCCCGAAACTAAAGCAGTTAATAGCTTTACGTATCATCCAAAATTCTTTTGAAAAGCAAAAGATCTAATAAATAAGGATTACTCACTTACTATCAAATAAACAGTTATGCATTAAAAACTTGTGTGGTGGTTTTAAAATCATTAGTTTTCTGGAGTCAAGTATCAACACAAGACAAGCAAAGACACTTCCCACATAGTATAGGATATACATAATGTAGTCATTGCATCTTGGTAATATCTAAGATTCTAACAGAGTTAATCCATTGATTCATGTATCAGTAGACATAGGAACAACTTTGTATATTACTTTTATAGTGATGATTTTGGGAGTCATTATTTAACTGACATATACTGTACACTGTTAAAACAAAATTGAAGGAAAATACAGTGACTTAGAAAAAAAGTTCAGAAAGAAGAATTACAATTCCTTTTTGGAGAAAATCAGATGTACTGGTTGGTTACTGTAAACTTTCACAAACCTAGACATATCTGAGAAGAGAGAATCTTAATTGAGAAAATGTCTCCATAAGCCTGGCTTGTAGGCAAGCCTATGTTTTTCTGTTTGTTTTTTGATGATTAATGTGAAAAAGTTCAGCCTAGCCCACTGTGGGTGGTGCCATCACTGGGCAGGTAGTTCCGTGGTGTATAAGAAAGTACACTGAGTAAGCCAATAAGCAGCTTTCTTTAGTGGGCTGTTCTTCTATCCAGGTTCCTGCCTTGAGGTCATGTCCTGGTTTCCCGTCAGGATGGACTGTGATGGGGATATGTAAACTTCAGCTTACATAAACCCTTTCTTACCCAAGTTGCTTTCAGTCACTGTGTTTGATCACAGCAACAGAAATCAGGGTCATGCTATTACTATAAATCTAGCAGTGAAAATTTAAAAAAAAACATTTAAAAAATTGGTAGATCACTGGCTTAGGTAAAATAAATAATTTTGCTTGTCAATATTACTTTGTTTGTTTGGTTTTTTTTTGAGACAGTGTTTCTGTGTGCAGCCCTGGCTGACCCATAACTCTCTCTGTAGACCAGGCTGACCTTAAACTCAGAGATCTTTACCCTGAGTGCTGAGATTAAAGGTGTGTGCCACCACAGCCCAGCCTCAATGTTACTTTAAAATGTCATCCTGTGCTAAAATACTGAAACAGATTTAGTTTCATGAGATAGTAAAGTTCAAATGGTAAAAGAACTTTATATTTTGGCATTATAGTATTAGTGAAACTCCAAAAAACAAAAATATTGCAAGTATTCTAGTGTACTTAAATATATACTGTGATTTATACATGTATCTTAAGCTCGGGTACGTAAGAATTCAACAGAAACATTGGTTCAAAAAATTAAACCACATTTGATCCATCATTACATAAATGTTTATAAACTTATGAAAAATACTGTGGAAAATGTATTATCTTTACACAGCAATGCATTAATTTTTGAGGTTGCAGTTAGTAGTAGTATTTCACAGGAAAAATTACAGCCAAAACTGCAGTAAAGAAAAATGAGAACTATAGCTCCTCTAAAATTTTTGTTATACACTATCTATTAGAGTAAAATTTGATTTCTTAAAGCATAAGGCATCTGTTACTTCTGGAGTTCACTTTGAATCTTATCCAGGAGCCCTGTCATACTTCTGTGCTAATACGTTATAGTCTAAATATTTTTTTGTTATTAGGGTGTTTATATCTGCTGCACATCTGGAGTTTTCTAACTAGAATCATTATAGTAGCTGGGGTTGTATTTTTTATTGTATTTTAATAAATGTGAATAATTATTTTTGGGTGTGGTTGAATATTATTTCAAAATCAATGGCAAGTAGCCTTTAAATATATTAACTATATTTAACTACAAACAAATGGGACATGATTTTCTAATATTAAGACTATAGGTAACTATAGAGTATTTTATAATGATGTATCTAAATTATTTACTGTATTTTGATGTAAAATTACTATCTAAAGAGATAATTGCTTCTTTAAAACTAGTGCACATAATTGCTTATACATAAATGTCTTTATTAGGTGACATTAGAAATACTAGAATGCCATTTGACAGAATTATTTGCTCAATCTGTTGTGTTCCCTTAGCATCTTTCCTTATACCTTTGGCGTATATACAATGCTTATTATACTATGCTGTTGCTGTCCACTTATATGTTTCTCTACTTCCTCACAGGCACCAGATCTTACATATCCTTGTTATTACTGTCCTTTGCAGGTTCAGAGATGGCATTCATAAAGTTTTTGTTTGTTGAGTACTAGAGTGAAAGGAAATCACAAATTATGAGATTGCTCGTTTGATCTTATTCCCTCTCACCTTAAAGGCATTAAAGAGTATGCCTTAAAGCAACCCTTTTCACCCTACAATCTACCAAGCCATCACTTTGTTCCCTTTCTCTGCTTCATAAAAATTATCATCAGAAAGCTGCTGCTTTAGATGACCAACCTCCAATTCTTCTTCATATCCTCTCTTGAGTGCTTCCCCTGCTTTACTAGTCCACCAAAACACCTACTACCAATGTCACTAGGACTCCCACATTGTGAAACTGAACTCAGTTCAGATCATTTGACTTTTCTGATGTGTCTGCAATACTGGTGATGATTATTCTTTTTTGAAATGCCTTCCACACTTCCCCTCAGGACTCTGTCCTTCTCTGGTTTTACTCTCTTCTCTCTCTAAATTCACATGTATCATTCAGAGGTAAGCAAAGACACCCATTTCTTCCGTGACATAATCCTTGTTCATTTCTTCCCCTAGTTCTTCATGATATACCAATTTTGTTCAATTAATTTAGTTGCATGGTTTATGTCTTCCTTTTAGGGAAATTAAATATAAATTTTATGAGTGAAAACACACTTCTCTGTTATGTTGTACTTGTCTTTACTTGTGGTATCCCCATACTCTGAATAGTGCCTTAAATGCAACAACAGCTTGTTAAAAAAACAAAAACCAAGGGTTTTCTTCATGCACTGGACCATCAAAGCTCTAAATCACATCTCAGTTTTTGTATTTTCATAGTTTTTTTCCTCTTCCTGTCTTTCCCATCCATCCAAGGTAGTGCATTACTCCAGCTCACCCACTTTCTACAAAACACTTTTAAAAGATTTTTATTTATGTGTCTGTGTT
>LZPO01034338.1:274995-309633 GCA_001675575.1 Neotoma lepida
TGGTAGTGAGCATTCTACATTGGTGCTGGGAACAGAACTCAGGTCCCCTGGAAGAGCAGAAGTGCTCTTAAGCACTTTATTATTTAAAAAAAAAGCCAAATTGAGCTTTACAAAGCTGCTTGGTAGTCAAGTCAGAACTATAAGTCTTATTTCCTGATTTATCTTGTAAAAGCATTTCCACGGGTAGCATGTCCATTGAAAAACAAGGGAGCTGCTTCCTTTTCCAACTTCATCATTCCTCCTTCCCTCCCTTCATGCACAAATCATTAGATTTCAGGATAATAAATAGCACCTGTGGGCAAGCAATATTCCTTTCATAGTTGGTAAAGGTTTAAAAAAAAAAAGGACCTGCAGAGAAATTCTCCAAAAGTCTGACATACTACTTAATTCTCACAGGAAAGTTTTTTTTTCCTAGAGTCTGAAAGTTACATATATACACATCTGTTCTAAATATTTTAGCTAATAATTTGATGGAAACGAGTATAGTAAGGAATGCTTAAGCTATAAGCTTGCTATATAAACCCATCAAACTCCTCACATAGCAGACACAAAAATTACTTTCAGATGGTTGACTGTGTCTCTAGGAAAACATCCTGGGGTTATTTAAGGTAGAGAAACACACATTTGAAGAGGAAGGAAAACTGAATTAAATGGAAAGTCAGTAATTTTTCTGAGGAAGAGTGAAACTGTATCTGGATCTAATAAAATAAGTAAGAGTGAGTGCTTTAATCTTTAGTGTTACATTTAAAATTCTTGTTTTTAGGTAAAAGACCTTGGGAAAAATTAGCTTGTAAGTATTTCAACTGGCTGCTCATTTAAGAATAGTTTATAATAACAATTATAAATAATAAAAATCCAATATAAACTTTTAATTTGTTACTAACTTTATATATTTTCAGTTTCACTAATGAGAAACAAAAACCAATTGAAATATCTTTTCTAAAAATAAGTCACATCACATTACGCTGTGTTTGGTTGATATCCCTGGGAGGCCTGCTCTTTTCTGAAGGGAAATGGAGGAGCAGTGGCTCTGGGGGAGAGAGGAGGAGGGTGGAGCTGGAGGAAAGGATGGAGAGGATGTGATCCAGATGTATTGTATGACAGAAGAATAAATAAAATGAAAACAGAAAAAACTAAGTCACATCTTGTTTGTGTTTTCCTAGTGCTTTATAAAAGTGATCTATACTTTAAATGAGGAGTGATGTAATTACTAGGCTAATTTTAATCAAATCACCTTGGTATAAAGGTAATTCTACCAAGAGAAGGGATATGTGTGTTGTATGTATTTTGTGTGTGTATAATTAATATGAGTTTGTCATATAGTTAGATGAATTTGAGAAGTCAGTATTTCATATCTTAAATTTTGCTGCTGTACAGGGACAATCACATAAGAGTTGTGGAAGGAATGAGGAAAGATTAAGATATTGGAAATACTAAGTGGCAGAAGAATTCTGGGTCCTCCTTTGAATGTTGTAGAGGGCATAAAACAAAACAAGATTTGATAAAATACATTGGCCTCTTGCTACACTCAGCTGTAATACAGACTTGAACAAAAAAGATGGCATGGATATGCAATGTTATTTGTTTAAAAGTACACACTTAACTGCAAATTAAAGCAATTAAAAAATCTTAGTGAAACAATATATTGAAAACTCTACCAATATCCAGAAGTCAGTAACATTTTCTCATGACAAGTGAAAAGATTACCATTTAAGATTACCATTTAAAAACAAATGACATCCTATAAAAATTTTACAATTTGTTCAATCAAAATGCTTCAGTGATGAATCAATAAAGACCACAAATGAAAAAAAAAATCAAATTTGTGTTCCTTTTAAAATAATTTGCTAAATGTATGATTTCTGTAGCTTTTGTTTAAACGTCTGTACAGTGAACTCTTACAAATACTCTGAAGGTTATATGAAGAACTATAATAAAGAATTAGAGCATATATTGTGAATGAAGCTCTGTGCTTGAAGTTCTTTGTCTTAGAACAACAGAGAGTACACTGGCATTACAGGGTGTGGTACCCATAAAAACAATGACACGTTGTCACATTGACACTTTTAACATTGTTTCAGTTGTTTGCAGTAATGCATATGATAGTTATTGCTATAAGCAGGATATGACTTTCAGCCACCTGTTCTTGAAAAATATTAAACACAACACTTGGTATTTTCTATTTTCAGGGATCTATTTTCTTCCATGAATTCTAGAAAAAAACATTTTGCAATCATATCAGTAATTCTGCAAGTATAGAGTATAGAAAACCATGCAGTGATCTATTTAGTTTTATTTTTACTTTGCTTTGGAATTTTATCACAAATACAATTTATTCTATAAATAGACTTTATCTGATTTTTCTGCAAGATAAAAATGAATGAAGATATCTAACAAACCAAGTTTGTTAGACAGGCTGCAACTTTTCTAGATGTTTGGATCTTAAAATGTAAAGAAATTTCTGCCATTGATACCAGTGATTTGGGGTGTTTAAGCTGATTTCTAAGTCTTTCAGTACTTCCCAAATGTGTTCTATTAAAACTTTCCACTGGAAAGTTAATGCTATTTTGTGAGCTAAAGAAACAAAGATGATGTACAAATACATTAGGGAAACACTGGATATAGTCCAAATGCAAGAAGACATTCAAAACACTTTGCATTTATTAATCTACAGGAGGAGTACATAATATATAGATACCCTCGTCTTATTTAACCACATGACTTTTCTTTAACGGACTTTCAAAACCAGAGATCTATAGAAAATACTCAAGAAAATATTAGATTACTTAATTCGCATTTGTGATTTGAAAGCTAACACTAGCAGTGCTATCTAATATGTTAGCAACTGCTGCTTGCTACATTTTCAATAGGAGAAAATACATTATAATTTCAACCAGGGAAATAATGAATCATACCTTGCTCCAGAGGATGTAATGGTTAGTTTGTTTATATGTGGGCCAGAAGAGATAATACAGACAGTTACAATCACATACTATTTTTGCTCAGAGAATATGCTAATCATGAATAAATGTAGGTATATATGTTCAGAGGGATAATTCCCTAGGTTCTTTTAACTAAAAAACAAGACAATGATCTCTGTATTATATAAGGTCTCTAACTTTGATTTTTCTAGTATCTATTTCTGTAAGTTGGTTCTTAGGGTAGTCAAAGTTTCTCACCAACAGCATTGTGGATATTCTTTACATTTGGACACTGTCTGGTACAGTGCAGGAATGTAGAGTAGCAATCTTATTTTCTGCTTGACCCACTGGGTACCATTAAGACCATGCATCCTGCCATGCTTTGTTGATGCCAATGGGAGGCCTGCCCTTTCTGAATGAAGATGGAGGAGGAGTGGATGGGGGTAGAGGTGAGGTAGGGGGAGGGAATGGGAGGAGAGGAGGGAGGGAAATGTGATTGGGATGTAAAATAAATAAAAGAAATTAATTAATAAAAAATAAAAATATGGCATTCAATAAAAGACCCTGCATCCTTTATTCTGCCATTATTGCAAAACAACAACAACAACAAAAATAGCTAAGAAACTGCCAAATGTCCTCTGATGGGTATGACTGCCTCCAGATGAGAATTGTTAAGTTACTTTCTATTTGTGGCTTTTCCATTCTGTCTGTATAGGGAGAACCATTTCATCTGGACCACACACACCATTCCACTGATAGTCACGTGAAGGTTTTGTTATTCTTCTGATACATTTTCTATATATATTAATGCTCTGGAGCCTTATTAAAAGTTTGCCTGTCTTTACTATTTCATCTAATAGCTGTTTCCTTGAATTCTTCCAGAATAAATCTTTCTTCCAAGGGCCCATTTCTATAAGAGTTTCCAATACTTTTATGTATTTTCCACATTATTTTATCCTTTTATCTTGTCTAAAACTTTAAGAAGGTGTGAGTGCAGTCATTTTCAGATTTCTGAAATTGACCCAGAATATAACCTGATGTTTTCTCTAGTGGAGTTTAAGACTTGGATAAACATAGTTTGCAGCATTATTAGTTGTTTACATGTTCTTCCCTTTCCTTTTATAATACTACATCAATATTAACTAAAATCTTATCTTTATATTTCTTTTAACTGCAATAACTTAAATAGTTGGTTATTGCTTTAGTTTAGGGACCAAACATGAAGGTATACATTTACTGTTTTAATCCTTCATTTATTAGGTCCTGTAACAGGAAGGGCATTAAATGCTAATATCTTTCAAAAGCAGTTGAAATTCTTTAGTACATTTCATTTATGAGCAGCAACCACTTACTATGCAACGTAGGTACCATTTGTTAATAACATCCTATGAGATAAACATTGTGCTAAGTGATTGACATATGTTATCTAATGTTTAGTTCTTACAGATATAGTACTGTCACTCTGTTTTTCCAGATAAAACCCTGAGGTATAAGTGTAGTCTCGATTAAGCTCAAGTATAGCCAAGCTTTGACAACAAATCAAGTACAGTTGACTTTAAAACTAATACATTTCATGTATGCCTTACTGATGGGGATGTCTTTCTATACGCTGTGAATATGTGTTGCTCTGATTGGTTGATAAATAAAATGCTGATTGGCCAGAACCCAGGCAGAAAGTATACGTAAAATAAACAGACAAAAAAAATTTTGGAAAAAAAAAAGGCTGAGTCAGGAGATACCAGCCAGCTGCCCAAGGAACAACATGTAATGAATGGGACACAGGTAAAGCCATGAAAAACGTGGCAACATATAGATCAATAAAAATGGGCTAAGTTTAAATGTAAGAGCTAGTCAGTAATAAGCCTAAACTAATGGTCAAACAGTTATAATTAATATAAGCCTCTGAGTGATTATTTAATAAGCAGCTGTGGGACTGTGGGGCCTGATGGGATCCAGACAAAACGTTCTTCTACACCTTACTCAGCATTGATGTGTGTGGGGGGGCTTAGTCCTGCCCCAACTTGGTATGCTAGACCATGTTGACTACCCAATGGAGGCCTTACCCCCTATGAGGAGTGAATGGGGGTGAGATGGAGAAGGAGAGGGAACAGTAGTTGGTATGTAAAATGAAAAAAAATCAAAAAACAAAACCAAAAAACTAATGCGTTTCTACGTCCACCAATAAAGTTATACAAATTGAGAATAAGAGCCTTCCCTAGATGATTACTCTAATTCTCATAGTAGGAACAGACTTTTGTACTTTTATCCATCAGTTACATGGTCCCTAATCATCATTACCTTGACACTAAAAAACCATTCTGTGAAGCTAACCAACACAAAGTGTTCATAAATTTTTTCAAAAGTCCAAAAGAATAATAATTCCTGTGAGCATAGTATATATCTCATATTTCTGCTTCATTAAATTCTATAATTACTTCCTAGGGAACAGTACTTCTTACTTGAATATAGACATATCCTATGGATAGTACAATATTTTCTTTTCTCTCTAGGTTAGCTAATGAATTAAACCTGATTTTTACCTTCAAAGGAAATTATTTATAATGAAATGTGACAAGGAAGAGTGTAGCCATCTATTCAGAAATGAAAGAAATATAAATTTATACCTTTAGGAAATGTTTGAAAATGCTATTAATTATAACTTGACTTCTTCAAAGAAGAATTTTTAAGACAAAAAGAAAGGTAATGCAGTAAGTATGATGACAAACTTTGAAATGTACAGATAACATTCTTATTTCCCAGTAGTAGAACTTGGCCCTTCACCATGTCACAATAGGTCATTATAGTCATTTACTATTAGGTGAATAAAAGACAGAAAGTATTTTATTTCTTTTTATCAGTGAAGTTGAAGATGTCTAGGTATAATATTCTAGACACTAAGTTTACTTAATGCACAATATGTATATAAAACTTTTATGAGAATAATGTCCAAAATACTATGTGCGTTCATTTGTACACTTTTGTTGAGGTGCTGGACTTTGAACCAACAAGAAAAGGTCGGGGTTCCCATTTCCCAACTTACATGATTCTTGAGATACTTTAAATTGTTTTCCGTCTTTTCCTACAAAATCTGACTACTTGTGGCCACAAAGGGACTCAGCCAACTGTGCATACCTAAAAACATACTTTAATGGTGTGCTGTAAAGAAATAGAAGGGACAGGGAATGCACAAGTAGAGGAAGGTAGTGGAAAATATTTGTGATCTGAAAAGTTGCCGAGCAACTGATTTTTATTAAATTGAACCTTTGCATTTGAAGCCTGAGAAGATGAAACTGAATTGTTAAAGTGATTTAATTATATGTTCCTTTCATTTTGTAATGACAATAATGAAAATTAATATCTAATACACTGAGTACTGAGGCAATTTACAGTGCATTGTCATTAAACATTCACAAAAACTCTGAAGCAGTAATCATCTTCATTTAATAAATGAGAAAAGTGAGGCATAAAGTAGTATTAAAGAGTCATTTTGGAGTAGTTAGGTGATAGACAGGATCAGGGGACACGGTTGATACTACAAGGAATAATAGTTAGCCCCAATATAGAATAGTATAGACTTACGCAAATAATCTGAAATTATTTTTTGGTTTTATTGTTAGTAAAATGAAACCACTTTTATCCTGGTTTAAAATGATAAGCCACACTGTTGTTCCTTACCCACAATACAGCAAGCTTTTAAAAACTGTCAGGGCCATGTCTATGTAAATGCATGCTTATTGTTGTGTGAGTAGATACAAAACAATGTATAAGTTTAGACGTCAACAGGATTGTAAACAGGATCTACAATCACCTAAGAGACAAAGTTCTGGGCCTGTTTGTAAGGAATGATCTTGACTAGGTTAATTGAGGTGGGAAGATCCACCCCAAATGTGGTGGCACCATTTCATGGGCTAGGATACCAGAATGAAGGAAAAGGAGAAAGAAAATGAGCTGGGCATCAGCATTGACCTCTGCTTCCTGACTGTGGGTGCAATGTGACCAGTTGCCTCAAGTTTCTGCCATCATGACTTTCCCTTCAAGATAGACTGCACTCTGTGTGCCAAAACGAATCCTTTCTTCCTCAAGTTGCTTTTGTCAGATATTTTGCTGCAGCAAGAAGTAGCCAACTTAGTATTCTCAAATGAGCCCCATATTTTCATATATACATATACAATAGTTTAAAATACAAATGTACTAAGATATATTCAACCAAAAGTATGTCTCTGTACTATGCACTGTGTCATGTCTCTTAAGAGTCTCAAGATTCTATAGAAGCTTTCTAATATTCTGCTTTGTTTGAGACAGGGTTTTTGTAGGGCCCTATGCTTACCCACAACTCCCTCTTTAGTCCAGGCTGAACTTGAACTCACAGTCCTCATGCCTCAACCTCTAGGCTGTTGAAATTACAGGTGGATGCCATGCCATTCAGCCTACAGTCTAATATTCTTAACTGTAAACATTCTTTGAATAAAGAGGCAATATAGAAAATTATTAGGAGAGTAATGACAGCTCAAGTTACGCACTAGAAAATGAGAGTATTTGTGACTAATAACTAAATTGAATGTTCTAAGTATATCTGAGGTATCACTCAAGAGCCAGTAAGTTAAATTATCATCATTTGTTGAAAAATATGAAATGTAAACCTTTTGTACTTTGGCTTGTTTTGTAATATATTCCAGAAGGATAGAGAATTTCCCCCCATAGTGTTATACTTGGTCTGTTCATGTAGTGGGACTGCATGAGGGGTCAAATAAAGAAGTTTTCATTGATTACTTAGCAAAATATGAGGTACTCTGTATTAGAAGCTTCGAGGTTTTGACTTAAAGATTTACAGAAACCCTCAGTATCTGAGGCCTGGGTTTTGAGAAGTACCAGTTACTTGCATATGGCAGGTATTCAGAAATCCTGAACGACAACTATTTAACATTTAAAATTCAACATAAACATCACGTTTGTTTGTTTGACTTCCCAGGCTTCAATTCAACAGCTAACATGTTATACACGTTGTTCTACTTACCTGAAATAACTTTGCTGTCTTCTAATGATTCTTACCTTTGGAATGCACCTATCTTACAGGTAGAATTTAAGTATTATTGACCCTTGTGTCTCTAGCGCCTGGGTGATTTTATGTATATAAACAGCAAATATAGCTGAGTAAGTTAACAAATGAATTAGTTTTGGGGAAAATTATGGAAACAAATTTCCTGTAACTGATAAGTACATTTCATCACTTAAGATCTGACTTTGAAAGAGTAAATATACTAATCTGTTGTTCACTTGGAACAATCTTCAAGTTGTACCTGAAAATCTTCGTGGAACAGTCTACAATTATCCATACTGAAATTATAGATTAAATCATACTACTTTGAGGTATGATTATATTTCTGAAGATCAATAATTAAAAAGAGAACTTTGTTGACTTCTTTCTCTCTTGCTTAAACATGCACACATTTATTTTCTTCTCAGCTATTACAAAGAAATACCAGGAATCTCTAGCCTATAGAAATTTTCTGAAATTCAAGGTGTTGTATTTTACTGGGAACATGACACAACCAGGTCCTTTAAAAGGTAGTCTGAAAGTTGTAACAATTTGTATCTATTCAAGTAAGAACCCAGTAAACATTTGACTATATTTGGTGATGATAATTTCTCTTTACATAAAGCATTTATCCAATTTGATATGTGTAGAAAAATATAGGAGTAGGAAAATAAGAGTAGATGTATTATTCAGCCTACCTAATAACTGCTGGTCAATATGTACTTGTGAAATAAATAAACGTTTATATTATCTCATGGGTCAAGAGGAGGAGGGATAACAAAGATGACAAACTTCTATACTTCAGCATTACAATATAACAGTAGAGAAAAAAGTTTTAAATACCTCCAATATGTGACAGTTTGACCTAAGTGTAACCATAATAGTACAATAGTACAATTAGGAAGTTATTTAAAAAATATAAATACTTATTCTTATGATAAAGAATCACATGCACAGAGATTAACACAAATGAATGTAAGTACTCATGTTCTTCTAAAATTTCTTTCTTATCATCATGTGTGCGTGTGTGTGGGGGTTTGTGGATGTGTCATGGTACATGTGTGGATGTACCATGAGGTACCATGTGACAAAGGATAACTTCTGGGAGTTGTTTCTACTTTTTCCATGGGTTCCAGGGCCCAAACTCAGATTGTCAGGCTTGGACAGCAAGCACTTTTTACCTGTGGAGCCAACTTGCCGACTTTCGTTTCTATTCTTAAGGTTAATTTTTGGCAAAACCTTACGTATATAACTTCAGCAAATAGCTGTAAGGAAATTAACCATGTGTAGGAAGAAATGACTGCTTTTGTGGGAACAGAGGACAGAGCCTAGGTGAACTAATCAGGAAGAATCTTATCTTTTCCCAAATTATATGTTCCTCACTCTAAAGCATTCATTTGAAATTGGATAGTGAAAAGCATAGACTTCTAATTAAATGCATTCATTTTAGGTACCTTCACAGGCAAATATTGGAGATACACTATCAATTTCAATTACTTGTGACAGTGTTACCTTCTTGGTTATACATGGAAAATGGAGAATCAACAATTAAAAATCCTAACAAAGCAACTCTAGGTTAATATATGCCCTAAATAAGATTTGTCCTTTCTAATTAAAACTTTCCTCTAAGATGAATTATATAGCTTCTTAAACGAATATAAAATCTGATAGTATATTTTCCTTAGAAAAGCCTAACTAAAAGATTCTTTAAAACTCCTCAAGGAATAAGAAAATAATTTTATTTCAAAGAAATCATGTTAGTTGTAAGTATTTATACTTTAAAACTCTTGCCTTATTTTAATTTTGTCACCTATCATAGAAGAAATACATATGATTCTAAGATTTTCACATGCCATTCTGAGTTAAAATCTTTACTAGTCTTTGGAAAATCTAGAAAAATTTCTAATTTCAAGTCTGAAGTCATTGATATTCTATGTAGAAGTACATGATGACACTGATGACTTTTAAATATTTAAGAGGAATCCAGTAGTCTGACCACTCCAAATCTCTTAACGGTAATCAAGAAACTCAGGGCAGATACGTATTCTATGTAAGTAAGGGAAGAAAGAACTCTTACCATAGGTTGGTGTGCTTTCTCGTCTTCCTTGACTACTTGATCTTCCTTTTTCATATTCATAGCAATACAAGACAGTATCTTCTTCCACAATGTTAAACCTCTTTCGATATTCCTGATCCAGAAATGAGTTTGGGGATTCAGATCCCTTATGAACTGGCTTGCCCACCATATGTCCTCTGAGGTCTTCACAAGGAAGGTTTCCCTTTTCATCCCTAAAGCAAAGTGAAGGTAGAGGAGATGGGTGTAGTAGGGCCATAAAAAATTAGAAGGGCCTTAAAATACAAATAATACCATTCCTTTATAATGTATCTTCAGATCTTTATAAGATTTCTTTGAGAATTATAGGATTAGATAAAATTCTTCATATTGTGTCCCAAATAAGGATAGTGATGCCCAATGATTAAACAACTGGCCTAAATGTCATACACATATTAAAGGACAGCTAGAAACACACCATGGATCTTCTAACTTCTGCTCTAGTCCATTTTCACTGTGTCATGCCACAGGAAGAAAAATAATTTCAGTACATAAATTGATTTTAGTTGAAGGATAGATACTAGGTATAATGCTAATAATTTTACCATTATGTTTTTCTCCTGTTTATCTTATTGGTTTTGACAGAATTTGTGTTGCTGAAAAACAAAGTTCTTTATGATTCTATCACCAATATACAGAGAAACTATGGTTTTATGAATGATATTAGCACCACATAAATATTATGAGAAGTTCAAACAGCAGGTTATTAATGTAAATGAATTTTAATGTTGATGATTACTATAAATATTCAAACTCTATGTATTTCCTGAGAGTAAAAAGGTTTATATAGAACTCATTCAGAAAACCTACATAAAAATTACAGATTAGCAATGTTTCTTATGGAGAGAGGGTAGAAAATATGGTAAAATATGGAATTTAGGAAGGGGATTTGGGAGACAGCAAATCCACTTTTTCATCTATAATAATTTAAGAATTTTTCTTAACATTTTATGGGATTCCTAAATTTTATTGTTATTTAAAAATATTTTCTTTAAATTTTTATTTTTGAGGTTTTTGTTATCGTAATTTAATTTTTATTGAAAATTTCATGTGTGATCAATGCATTTTAATCATATCCATCTCTCACTCTCCTGCTCCAATTTTTCCTAGGCTCCCTCATATTCCCCCCCGCCACATTCATATCTTTTTTTCATTTTCCCCCTTTATAACCTGTGGAACTTTTAATGAGCACGGCTCAGGTATGTATAATTTGAGATTTTTCCTCATGAGTGGTGTGGGGTGCAAGGCCATTGTTTTTAGAAAGTAATGGATGACTGAGCTCTTAATGAAAGACCCTTTCCAGGATTAATTCAACATCTTATGAAATGTTTCCTGAGACAGCTGAGAAATTTTTTGTTAAAAAAAATTGGTCTTCTAGAACATGACTATGAATGTAAATGCTGTTTTTTCCTCTCATGCATCATTGTGTTTCATTGATTATAAGCGTTACACTAAAGAGTATCATAAATCAGTGCTATCATATAAGAAAACATTAATTTTATATCAAAACAAGACTAAAATCCTATACTTGCAAAATAAACTTGAGTCTTTTTTTTTTTTTTGGTTTTTCGAGACAGGGTTTCTCTGTGTAGCTTTGGCACCTTTCCTGGAACTTACTCGGTAGCCCAGGCTGGCCTCGAACTCACAGAGATCCGCCTGCCTCTGCCTCCTGAGTGCTGGGATTAAAGACATGTGCCACCACTGGCCAGCAAGTCTTATTTTTAGTTAGCTTCCATTACACCATATAAAATAGTGATAAATTTATAAATATATGTCAATTTAAAAATTCAGTCTCAGCCTACCCAAAATCCATACTTCTATATCTTTATGAAAATGTTCAGATATTCAAATGTAGAGAACTAAAATCCAAGTACTTTAAATATATAGGAAGTAATAAATAATATTCTCAAAGCTGACTCAATCAGAAAGTTGTCTTATTAATTTATTTCCTTACCAGGTAAAGTTATCATTTATATAATCATTTACCTTTTTACTTCCTAAAGCAAATGCATTGCTTATTATCGAATTATAAATATATAACTGGTTCTTAGGAAACATAAAGACACAAACATAAATCTCAGTGCAAATTTCATTTTTAGTTAGGTGAAAGGTCTTTTTGGACTAATTGCCTGGTATTTTTTGTTACTGTTAGCTCCCTATTGAAAAGAATTTGACATTGCAATTAGCTTGGAAACAGTTGTGGTGAATTCATTACACTGGAGAAAGGTTATGTTTATCTGTAAATTTGCAGATTTCTCTATGAGGCCCGTGAAATGAATACTAATGCAGCTTGTACCAGAAAGTAATTCAGACCCATTGATTTTACATGTTATATTTATATAGACATTCTCCGTGGTAGAAAATCGTAAGAGCTGGCATTTTTCTATTATATAGTGTTATGGAGAAGCAGCCTTTTATCAACAGGTCAGGTTTATTAATCATGTCTATATGTAATAAATTCAATAATGTTAAATTTGGAAATGTACCAAGCAAAACAAAATTTCTAGGGGAATCAATCAATAATATATACAAGTATGTATGTATAACTAAATATATAAATGTGTGCCTAAGTATGTATTCATAGTATGAGTTTCTGAAGAACTTAATGCATTCACTGTAATGTAAACATTTTCACCTATCTTAAATTTATATATGTATATACAAACATAATAAATATATGCCCATGCTCTAAATTTAAAGATTCAGATTAAAAGATCATTGTCCTAGTAGATATTCTTTACACTTAATGAGACATAGTAGAGTAAATAAGACAAATTAGTTATTATAGCTCATAATTGTTTAAGGACCTATAAAATATTTATTTACAACATAAAGAAATTTGGTTAAGTATAAAATATAACTTGTATTATGTTTATATACTATCAAAATTCCTATCCTATAAAAGATATCCTTACTATATTTCTTTAATGAGTACCTAAAATGTGAGATAGTAAGTACAACTTTTCACTTTTATTTAAGAATGTATAAAAGTAATCTATAAACTCTATCCACTTAAAAACATATGGAGTGTTTTACATGAAACTGACATTTCTTAAAGCTTCACAGGTAAAAATTCTCCATAATTATTTACCTTGTAAAATAATTTTGGTTATTTAACTCTCCTATCATGCGAGTTAATGAGTGTAGCATACTCAGTGTCCAATGAATGTTTACTAAAATTTGGTTGTTGTCATTATTAACAAAAGTGCATTTGCTATAATGAGAATTGCTTTCTAGAATGTGTTCAGAATTCCTGAGAAAAAATATTCCAAGTGTTTTTTATGAACTGGCTTCACAGTTTAGAAGCTATTAGATTAGCCTTTAGCTAGAAGCTGCCCAGAATAACACCATAGGTTGTTTATACCTGGGAATATATGGTTCTGCAGGAGGAGGGGGAATGTAGAGATCCTGGAGGGCAGAACTGTCTCTTTTGGTGGGTGTACTGATGGTGCTGGAGGGCGTGGCAACGCTGCTTGTGGGACTTCTAGGTATAAGAGGCTGGTTAAAATGAAAAAGAAAATACATACACACACAAACAACACAAAACAACAACAATGACACATAGTTATCATTTAAAAATGACCAGTTTGTGCAAAGTTTTGAACTTGGCTGAAATTAAGAAAAATGTTATTTACCATATGGATTTTTCTTTGATCATCCCCAAACAAATAGTACATAATAGAATTTTCCATGCAGTTCTCAACTCACCTTTTCAATGGTTTAACCATCCAAAAGGTATTTATAAAGTAAAAATACCATTCAATGATTCATAATGAGAAGACCTACACGTCACTCACAAAAAGAAATGTATTTAAATTAACCTTGCCAGAATTACAATTTTGAAAGCTAATAAAAAAATTCATAAATGAATTAGCTTCCTCACATCCTGACTGACATTTGACAAGCTATAATGTTATGTTAGTAAGAATGTCACGGATACCCAGAGAAGGGAAAAATGGCTATCAACACAGGAGAGTATTTTTTCCAAAACTGTATTTCCTCTCAAAATAAACACAGGTAGGTGTCTCTACAGAGACATTTTATATTACATCTTCAAAAGCATGGTGAATAAAGAGACACAATCATTTCATCTTTCATAGGCACATACTTATTTATTATTTAAAACTCATCTTTGGTTGCATGCCTATAGATCTCTTGGATTTAAGTACTGAGTAGGAAGTTGCCTTCTAAAGATACTGTGCAAACCAAAGTAACCATATCAGTCTCAAGAGCAATCCCAGTTCTAAGATTCACATGATTTGAGAATAATCTTGTGGAATGAAAAATTATCCTAAACTGAAACTCAAATTCACAAACTTTTATATTTATCTTACAGATCTTACTGATTAGGTATGCATACAATTAACATTAAAATAAAAATCCCAGTGCAATCTCAAACACAAAAATAATGACCACAAAATGAATTGCATCTCCATATGACAAAATGGTGCTATTTTAGCCTGTATGAAACACATTTGGCGTATCTAGATGGTAGACTCACAATTCTACTACTTCAACATGCATTGCTGGACACTCAAATAAATGCATATTACAATTATTTTTTACTGTAACGTTACTTTCATACAAAGAACCAAAAATTGTTTGAAAGCCAGGCACAAATACAATGGAAATTACAATGTAGGTCACTGGGATACGCTAACACAATTTGGGACTTAGTTAATGATTTTGACCTTTCTTGTTACACAGCTCACCTTAATAGCTTGAAATCACACTTCCTGCCAAAATGACAGTTAAGCTTAAATATATGTGAAATCAAAATTAAAGAAAAAGAGAGACAGGAAAAAGGAATGATAATGTATGAATTCTTAATTTTCTATCATATGCGATGATTCACAATTGTCAGAAAATTTACATATTAATTAAATAATTTTAATATATTATGACAGTATGCAATAAAGGCTACCCTGTCTTACAATATAATTTTTTTTACAATAGAATCCAGTTAATCTATGCCTGTCCTATAGAAACACAATTCTTGGCAATGAGAAACTCTGAGATATAGGTGACTAGAAGATTTGTTTGTAATGATGAATGCCATGAAGCCCAAGGATATTAAACAAATGAATTCTTCCTAAGGCTGTGTTTCATGCCTCTATAATATTTGAATGAAAGGGTCAGTGATACATACACATGCACACACACTCACATTCATATTTACTGCAATATGACTGCTTATGGGTCTTTTATTCTCTGTTGTTATCCTTTAGCTCTTAATACAGACAACCCTAATGTATGTGGCATAAAAGAAAACCTTATTACATAGTATATTAATTTCCAATACTTTAACATCAATTTACTGTGGAAGAAAAATGATTATTTAGTATGCTTTTTAATACACTAGTATAGTACTTTAAAATATCCCAATAGTACAAGTGAACTTAAACCACTTTCTAATAACCCAAGCTTTTAATAAAAAGTCATCTAACTTAAATTTTTATTGTTTTTCCTCCATTTTAAGGTTACTAATTGTAGTTTGAAGATGTCTCTCCATTCCTTTGGTGATCTACAGAGTTTTTGTTTGTCTGCTTAGTACCTATTTTCTTCTTCCCACTCCCCAAAAATACAAAGAAAGAAAAAAGGAACTGTAGTTAATTTTTACAAGATATTTCAATACGCCTTAAGTATGAGGTAAAGACTAGTAGAATATTTTATTCTGCATACATTTACCTTCTAGGAAATGTAAGGATTAGCAATGCCAACTTCCTTCAAATTTCTCTATCTCTACATTTCTATTTTCAACAAGGAGTTGCTATTAATGCCATCAGTAAATGTGAGTCACTATATTGGAAAACTAATATAAGAAAAAAGCTTAAAATGTTCAAATAGATGTCAGGTTTGATCATGTTACCCTGGTCCAATTAATTGAACTGCTTTAAAAAATCCAACTCGTTTTTACAGAAAAAAAGAGGAATTAGTCCATTGTGTTGCTGAGTTCAACTGGCTGTTTATTTTACTGATAGGTAAATCAGAGGAAGTGTTTTAATGCCTTTATTGTGTGGCTGTCATCTGGCTTATCAGTATGCTCTATACCAATTAAAGCTCATATAGTACATATTCAATATACAGGCAATTATCTTTGTGTACTATTTGTGCTATTATTATCAAGCTAAGCACAGTTAGAAAGAAAACATTAATTTCGAGAATCATATTAAAAATCAACTTTGACATTGGCAATGGAAAAATAAACTGTGTCCTAACATTAAAAATACTGTGGGCAAGAAATAGTATAAAACTAAATGACTGCGAGAATTTTAAAATCATTCAGGAACTTTAGGAGACAGTAACAGTCTAACAGCATAGAATAAATGACAAAATTAAGATGAAATCAATTATTGAGAAATTCCTAATTGTAACAAGCTGCAGGAAAAAACTAAAAAACAAAACAAAACAAAACAAAAAACCCATCTATCATTAATGTGAAAATACATGGAAAATGACAAATTTAGTGTTCCTCAATTAAAAACTAAGGATCTTTCAGAATTGAATTCAAATTTTAGTAGATATATTCTTTGACTAAAAATCCAAGTAAGAAGATTTAATAAAACTAAACTATAGCTTCTCTTATCCTAGAAACACTTATTGTAAATCATTTATTTATAACATAGCATCATTGTAACAGTTACAATTATACTAAGAAGGATTTGCATTTAAGCAAAAAGAATTAATGCTATTTTTTTATTTCACAACTTTAATATGTTTGGTAAAGTGTGTATGGTAAAACTACTCTCAGGATTAAGGGTATTGTCTTCGGACTGCATATTGTCATAAAGCTTCAATATTACATGGCACTGTGATATGTAATCAAGTGTGATTTAGATCCATTTTGAATTCCCATCCAAACGATTTTATTTAGAAGGACCTTGTCATAACATCTAGCATGGTTCTTATGCCATAAAGTTTTCCTTCCACAAATTTAAGAGAACTGTCACAGAAGACCATTTGTGTGTATGTGTGTGTGTTGTGTACATTTATGTGTGTGTATGTATATGCATGCATGTGTGCACCTTACTCTTGTAAATCAAGTCTGTTAAATTATTGTAGACCACTGCCATTTATCTTTTTAAGTTCAAAATCATATGAATATCATTAAATGTACATTTAGAAGCTTAATGAGTACTTGCTATTGTCATCAGGACTCAGAAATCTACTCAGAACTTACATATGCATTTTCAGTATCTGTTTAAACTTTACAAATATCATAAAAACATATTCTAAAATGTAATATCGTACAAATCTTTCCCCAATGTATGAGTGAAAATTTCAGCAATAACATCTTACTGATCAGTTTACACTTGATGGAGGGTTGTAATTGTCAAAGAAAATTTTTAGCTTTTACAAGAGATAAGTGGATCATCACTTTAAATCATCTGATGGACCAAGTCTTTTCTTCTTTGTATCCCCCAACTATAATATCACAAATAGCACATCTGCAAAGTACTGATATAAATATATATATATATATATGTATATATGTATATATATATCAGTATGTAAGAAATCTTTATGGTAAAGATTAAAAAAAAAGAATGTCCACACTTTAAATTTGTATTTTAAGTTTCACTTGAAATGTCTTATATTTTAAGATTTTTTACAAGTATATCTTAATTTAGCTGTCCTTTAGTAAATGATCCAGCAAAGTTAAGAGATATGAAAGTCTCAATGAAACCAATGACATAGAGGCAGCCCCAATATTGAAATGTTAAACACTGCAATAGTACTTAATTTCAAAATTCACTTTGTCAAATTAATACAGAAAACTTGTATTTCCCTTTCAGGGATAAGAATATCAACTGAGATACAAATGATTACATTAAGTATATAACCTAGCCATTCATTTTATTTATTCTTAGAAAGCATCACAGACTCCAATTGATCACAATACCTCCATTTTCTAGCAGAGGACAGTCTTTAAGTCCTTACACAGTTCAGGCACATTCTTATTAAATTCCCAATACTGGTATCATTTAGTACCAGAATATTGCTTTACATTAACAATTATTTCCTCGATCATTTTAACAAATGTTCCAGAGAAAATGTATTCTGGGTTTGGAAACAAGAATTTGCATATAATCTTGTACATTTCATGACCACATAAAGAATGTTAGATATAATTTTAAAAAATAATGTGTACATTTGTATACTGGCCAGGCTTTGCGTCAGTGATAAATTATATTTGGAAAGAACTTAAGCAAAATAATTGCATTGTTTAAAAGTTCTCCCTCAGTTTCACAGCTTCTACTAGAACACAAATTTAAAAATACAAAACATTTGTGGTTTTTTATAAGCATGTAAATTTTCTGTTGTTCTTACTAAACTATAAAGAAAACAATTTTATTCAGACCATGGGTATGATCAGGAGACATTAGATCCTTGAATTTAAATAGCACAAATATATGGACACAAAAATATGTATGTTATTACACAATATATAACATAGCCTTTGGAGCCATATTACAAAATAGCTTTTTTCCAACAAATCATCTGTACACTGTACTGATGATAGGACTAGTGCATGTAATTTTGTGCTGTTCAATCTCATATGCATAATTAAATGGCAATACTAAAATTGAAGTTATGTGTTCCAAAATATAGTTAACAACATTCTGAGATATTAACTGAAGAAAATACATTGGAAGTTGAGGTTTTATTTGAAACACTTTACATTTTAAGATCTCTGAAAAGCATAGGTTAACTTAATTGTCAACTGTTTAACAATGGCTCACTTCACATCATAGGTTATTTATTATTCGTAGTCAGTGTTAAAACTGTAAAGGCATTTGGCTAAAACCCACAAATGTTACTTCAATTCTTTATTTGACTGCTTAAACACTGATGAACTACAATTGATATGATAGCTGCTTGTAGTTATTACCTAATTTGAGCATGTAAAACACAGAATGCTGTCTAGCCAGCAATTACATTTTTAGTTAAAATTATTTTCTAGTTTTATATCTCATATAAAATATTTCAACATGTTTTAAAACAACTCTCAGAAATGTACAAACTTTCTTTCACTAATGTTTGCTTAATAACATCAACTTGTATCTTGGATATCGAAATAAATTTTATTGGTACTTCTGTTTTGACTTTTACAATTACTTTAACCATTTATATTTGTATGTACTTTAAATTTAATGTGATCACCATTCTATAGTTGTTATACCAATTGATATACAAAATTGACTGCTGTTGACTAGTTCCTTTCTGCTCAAATCATTTAAATATCCTGTAAATTGCCATCAAGGTTAATTAAACAATAAAATTTAAGTATAAAATCACAAGCCAACAGTAATAATTATGGTATCAATATATGAGATTTATGGAGTAGAAAATAATTTAGGAGTATAATGCTATTCATATAGCTTAATGTTAATTTATATAAAATGTTTGAACAATATCTAAATCAGTTTTTTGAACTCTAGCATTGATTGATTTGAGATGTTTTTCTCCACCAAAAGCTGGGTTCTTCAACAGTTTTAAAAATTCAATGATTCCCAGTGATGATTTAAGGAGATTTCTTGTCCAGCTAATTCTTCCATACATGTCTTGTAAGAAGAAAATGACTGCCCATATACTCTTGTTGCAATGCATCCTAATTCAGTACCACAAACTTCTAAACATATACTTGTGGTTTATCCAGCACTCCCTGGAATTTATTTCACCGACAGAAGAATGTGACTCTATGCAATCACCATGCTTACCCACATCCTGGAAATTAGCAGAGTGCCACTAACATGGTTTGAAAGCTGCTCTCAGAAGGCAAGATAGCCCTGTTTACCTTCTTAGAATAAGACTGTATCTCAAAGACACACATCTCTGCTATTTAGGAAAGTATACAGATGACAACAGAATTCAATTTTTCAGATGTAATTAAATTTGGTCACTGTATCCAATTGAGGGATCTTTAAGTCCTTCAGTTCTACCATCAGATGTTTGAGAAAATAGAATTTTATCAAAAGAGCTGCCAAATTTCATGAAATGTGCTGATGAAATTTCTCTGTGAGCATGAAGTTGAATTGTATGCTTTTGCTTATTTGGCTATGATTTCCAAAGAAATTCCAAATCAAAATCTGCCATTGCAGTTAATTAATATTAAATGGCCCTATTTTAAATGGTTTAGAAATAAATACCTTAGGATACATATGATATTTTATTTGTATAAATAAAAAGATTACCATGTTTGTTTAAAATCATTGGTTTGAAAAAGATGTAGGCACTATTTTTGGCCTCCATGTTAAATCAATTGTAATATTTATTTTAAAAAAGGTAGTGGGTAAGTTAAGCATGCTATTAAGAAAGTGAAATAGATATGCTGATTTAAATAAATTCCACAGATTCTTTGCATAGCTTTTAACTAAGCTAATTCCTACTAGATTACTGGTATACTTGACAATGACAATCATCATAATTTAAACTTCAAGTTTGCATATTGATGATTTATATTTAAGTGAATTAATAGGCATTATGGTTTCAGTCAATTTGTATAGACACCAGAATTAAGAAAACAATAATAATGCCACTTGTGTCTACACAGAAGGCTGTTTACTGCATTAGCTTTTATGGTTCACATCTGAGGCTGGTTTGCAACAAACTAGGAATAAAATACCTCAGGCAAAGGTGTGAAGTAATCCACAATTGCCATCAAACCTCATCCTATTATTTGACTTTTCCTCTCTAGGACAGTCTGCATTCAAAACTCTTGAAATTTTAGGGCTTTCCAACTTTTCTTGTTCTCAAATCCGTATTCTATGATAATTCTGATTGGATAGTTTCCATTAAGCACCAAGGTGTATTGATTTAAGTACAGGATAAAGCCTTAAGTTCAAGAAAGAACTTTATAATGGTATAATAGCCAGTCCTCAAAATACCTCGTGGGATCATGTCGTGGTGGTGCTATTGTGAAATTACAGAACACACACACCCATTCTTACTTCTAAGAATTTGTTTTAGCACTGCTAGGAAAAATTGAATTAAAACCAATTCCTTCCCTTCTGCTTTGCAAAAGTCAGCTTCGAAACTATTTTTCAAAGATGTTAGAAGTAGTTTTGTTTTTCCTAACAGTCTTGCATATCTAGAGATGGTGAACTTTGGGCAAGGCATTTTAGGTAATCCCAATTCAGTTAAATAGCAAATTTACAAATGTGTTGGTATATACACATATACTTATTTAAATTATCCGCCCCCTTAGATTTTAGTATCATGAAAAAACTTACAAAAATATTCAGCATAAATTAGTAAGTAATGAGTAATGTAAGTATAATTAATGATCTGATAATGCTTATTTACAGGCATTTAAGATTGGACCTAAAACAGTACCTTAAAATATGATATAATTATATAATTACAATATAATTATATTGTAAGGAATAATGGAACTAATTTTTAAAAGGTCTTTGCCCTCTAACTATGAAAAAAATATATCACATTTGTGTAATATATAAAATACTGTTTTTTGGATCATTTTACATTCTTATATAGAAGTGTAAATTGCTATAACATTCATTTTCACTTCAGTTTATGCTACTAGGCAAAGATCTAACGATGAAAGAAATTATGATTTGATTTTCTAGACAGACTAGTTCAAAGTACATGGATCAACATGAAGTAGGATCTGTTTGGTATATCAGGTCCCGCTATGAAAGACTAAGAAGAATAACAAGTTTCCAGCTATTTAAAGAGGACCATCTAATAACTGAAAGTGTGGGGCTCTTCTTCAGTCTTCCCACGCCTTTCAACTTTGAAAAAGGATTTTGACATAGACAGTAGAAAATTCCAGACTAAAATAACAAAGCAATTTATAATGCAGTGAATAAAAAATTATATTACGGAGAATTTTGATCTGTTTACATATGACTTAAAGAGGCAAATAGCCTCGGATCTTTAACAATCATTAGATACTTTGGTATAAATAGTGTAAGTCAAATCCATTTAGACATATTAATGCAATCTACATTTATTCATTTGAAAAATAGAAAAAGTTTCACAGTAAAAATATAAAGTTGTTAACACTGGAAGATTTTATGTGTTTTAATATGATCTAAATATAATGCCAATTTTGAGGCTGATAAGCAGTAAAGTTTAAAACAATGAAAAAAATCATATTCATAAGACCCCTTTAGTGGAGAACTTACTTACTAAAAAAAAAATCTGTGACTTGTAAAGGGCACTATCAGAAAGATTAGTGAATCTTACACAGCAGAGACAATAATGAAGCTTTTCTTCTTTATATGAAAAATGGTCACTATTCTAAATTAGATGAGCAACTATTTTAAAAAAATCAACTAGACTTCTACAAAAAGGCAATAGTCTACTACCTTAAAAACTGAAGATTTGTAAAAAAAAAATTCAGTAATATGTTTAAGGATTTTATCCTTTTTGAAATAAAATGTATTAATTTCTTGTCTTTGTGCAATCACAATATTTTATGTCTTTTCAGTTATATATCTTATTGCCACCCAAATTATTATTTTATAGTGAAGTTTCATAATGAAGAAAAATGCAAAACTTCTAATGTACCACTCTCTCTGGTTTTGCTACTGCAGAGGGTGGACAAGTGAAAAATGAACTATCATGAGGGATATACTAGTTAAATTTTAACTGCTAATTTGAAAATTAAATTTCTACTCTTTATAAATTACAATTTTATTTCCTGGTTTAAAGTAATTCTATAAACTATCTGCTATCTTATCCAGATGTATATGTGATTACAATGTATAAAAATGTAAGATTATGCAACAAAAAGTAAACCTCTTAATTTCTTTTCTCTCCATATTTTGGCATGGAATAACTTGTGGACTTTTAGAATTATGCTTTAAGTTTTTAATTGAATTAGTGTTATCATTGGGTTTTACTTATTCTCTCAAATTGCATCACAATTAAGCCTATAAGGATAAGCAGTGAAGAGATAATTTCACAAACAAATTTTCAAAAGCATACAAGATTAATTCATATGCTGCTGAGATGAGGCACAAAAAAGAAGCATTACTGAGATAATCTATGGCTAAAATGATGGTGTATGACTTATGATTAAGCTTCATTACCTGCAGAGCAAGGGGCTTCCATCTCATATTTTTCAGTAAAGCTGGTGCTGAGGTAAGCATGCTCTGAGGTCGCTTTTTCAAAGTTAAGATAACACCACTCGGGTCCTCTCGTAGTGCATTCACCAAATTTTTCAACTGCCACCCCACCTGGTAACCAGCAAAATCATTACAATAAAATTGAGGTACAGTACTCAAAGATTTCATGTTTTCACCCTTTAATAAGATCAGTAAAAAAGAAATCACATAATTGGAGTATCATCCTACCTATTTTCAGGAGATATATATTCAAGAAAGAAGTTTTATATTTGAATTGATTAACCATATTATTGCATTAGAGTCCATATAATTATGAGACAACATAATGGACATTTACCATATCAAAGCGGAGACTAAAACATATCTTGCCATTCAAGTCATTTGGAATATAAAGAAATTATATCACTGTTAATACTGCTTAGCTGCTAGTCTAGGCCCAAGCTCTTCACAAGTACAATTTGAAAGTCCACATGCCAGAAAATAATGAGTTGGCAATTTGCTGAGCTACCAAACCACACCACATGCTTTCTCATCACCATCTTTTAGAGATATTGTGATTACAAGTGTCTTTAAATTAGACTGTTATTGTGCTACCAATAGCAGGTACTGACACATCAAGAAACATTTTGATGCAAGGACAGCAGCATCAGTGAAATAAACCTTTTATCATGGAATAAAGATAGATTTAAAAATGACATGGTAATGTTATTTCAGTGCAGGATCTATTAGAAATGTTTCCAAATAACCCTATAAGCTTAATATATTATGTGCTAAATTTAATGAAGTCATTTTATTTAAATACAAGCTCAAAACAATTAAGCCAAATAGTAAATGATTTGAAAACTGGCTTAATGAATATTCATGTTAAATTATTTCACTAATCATCTTTAAACAATTTTAAACATAGAAGAACTTTTGTTAGTCTGCTTTTAAAATGAATTAGTGATGTAGTATCAGGTAATTAAGGTCCCAGAACTGGCTATTTAAAATTGACAGTTTTAAAGAAACATTAAAAATCAATTATTATATTATTTGTTTTTAAAAATACGTTTCATGTTATCATTAAATATTAAAACAGAGAACCTTTTATCTGAAGTCTAATGAAGTCTTATACAAATATACTGGGTCAAAATTTAAGTTAGATTGCAAAAATAATTCAGCAAATGTTCTAAACATTGATGTAGTTACTTTTAGGCACCCAAGGAAAATAGAATAGATGTGTTTTGTGTGCTCTTCATCAAGTTTTTGTCTAGAAGATATTACTCAAGCAGGAAAGAATAAGCACTTCCACCAAATGAAGCTAAGATTGTAAGAGACTATGAAGAATTAATTTGGAAAGTATCCATTGTAGTTTAATGGCAGATTTTTGATATATTTATTGAATATTCTCAACAGATGAACTGAGTGAAGACAAGAAATCAAAACAACAAAACAAAAGTGCTTCAGTACTCAAAGTCTTGACTATCTGGGCTATGGATCAAAATGATCACTACAATAAATAAGAGGGTACCATTTTTGAAAAAGAACATTAATGCAGATCAACTTCTATTATAAAACCAGCCTAATACTTCCTATTTTCTTCAAGAGGGGATCGTTATATATCTTACATCCATTCTGATATCTGATATTCCTTTGATAGCTAAGTCATGTCCTGATAGCCATTTGTACAAACTAAGAGGCAACATTAATGAATGTGAATATGGGCATTCATTTATATTCTTGCCTCCAAATGAAACCTAATATTGAATTACAAATTTGAAGGAAGACAGATTCTTCATATAAAATTTATAAACAATTCATCAATGATAATCATATCTAAATTAGTAAATTAATTAGTAATTAAAACAAGCAACCAAGAACTGATAGTTTTCAACAATTCATTGCACATTTATTTCTATTTATGAGTTTCTTCATATTTCATTCTGTAGAATCACTATGGATAGTTTAAGACATTTACATACTTATTTTTGACATAGGGTCTTGCTATACAGTTATGGGTGGCCTTAACCTTGTGAACTTTTAATATTCTTGCCTCTGCTTCCCATGTAGTTGGATTACAAGCATATATGACCAAGCTGGGTTTAGTTGAACACTTTTAAGATTTCATGGTTTCCTGTGAAATGTTCAGTTCAACTTCATTTGTCCTTTTCTGTTATACTTTCTATTTAATTTTGTAAGTAATTAATTAAAAATAGAATTACTTGTCCGTAAGAACTTGGAATTGTTTCTGGAAACAAATTTAACTTGAATATATTTTAATTTTACCTGAATGTTATTTAATCGCCAAATATTTGAGTATATAATTTGTCTACATTTTAATCAACCTACCTATTATCATTTAACATAATGTCATCAATGGTTTCAACAAAAGCAAACAAATGTATATCAAGAACCATATGTAGTAAATATGTTGGGCTCTCAAATTCTATTTTCATTATCATAAGGAAATGTCAGGTCAAATATGTAAAACTGTACAATTAAGCCATTACTGTAAATTATGTAAATATTCACTATGAGGGGATATAAAATTCTGTGTGGAACAAAAGAGGTCTCACAGGGGCAAAAATAAGTTATTTTTGTTAAAAATGAATATAGATGTGGAACGGAGAATGAGATGTACTATCATTAATGATGACTACATTAAGGGGAATAACATACTTCTTTATAGTTTTTATTTCTTTAAATTTTACCAATAAATATTTGAAAATTTTAAAAACAATAAAACACAAAGTTTTAGTCTATAAATAGTAGTATTTTAGCTAGTATACTTTGAATTTCATGAGCTAATCAGAAGAGCTTACTATGGATGAAAAATATCTACTCCAAGCACAGAATTAGAAGGCACCTCTACTAATACACCAATAGAAATGAGAAATGAAATCTTCTCTGAGCATTGCATTTTAGATGACTACTAAAAGCAAATACAAGTTTATTAAACAGGTGTGTTCAATAAGAACTACACTGATTTTTTTATTCCATGACTGATTTTCAGTAGACACACCACTTAATCATTAGGTTCATTTCACATAACAATTCTGGAATGGAAATGAAGCTTAATGAGTAATTTACATAGAATTGTAATTGGATGTGATGACTTTATCATTTGATTGTCTCTTTTATTTCCTCGGTCTTCCTTTGAACTCAATAATTTAGATAATTTCAGATTATTTCATGTCTTTAGTTCCTATTGTTTTATGTTGTCAGACCTAACAATTGTCTTCACTGTATTAGGAAATGTGATGAGTTCTTGTAACTTCAGGCAAAATGATTCCCAGATATCTTTTTGTGGTTTCATCACATTCTTGCAGCCATATAATGAGGTTCAAAGAATTCTTGAAATAGATTTATTATCCTTTACCTTACTGAGATAATTATAGTTGACAGATAATAGGAGAACATGGATAGAAGGTATGACAGAAGGAGGCATACATGTGTGTTACAGCTCTAAGAAGGTTGGGAGCCTCCATGCAAAGAGCTAAATGTAAGTATACAAATGTCAAAAGAGCTAAATCACACAATGAAAGTTAATCAGTTTTTTAAGATTAACTTTCCATTTTGTAATTTTTGTTTCTGGCTAACTTTAAAATATCAAGTGTGACAGACTTAAATTATAGAAATCATGGAAATACTTAACAGTAATATGAAAAATAATGGCATTCTTTCCACTGGCTTCTGAGTTCTGGTAGTAAGAGACACAGAGAGCTTGAAAGAGTGAGAAGACACCCTAAAGTCTACTAATATTAACAGTATAAGCCACCAATATTGGAAAGAAGCAAAGTATTGAATTTAGAGATACTAGGCTATGAATAAACATGGAAAAACCCACTAATAAATCAAGCTATAAAGAATTGCTTGATTTGTAAAATAGTGAACTCAACATCAAGAACTGTTTCAATAATTATGCAGTTCAAATGATTACAGAACTTGCAAAGTCACAATATATTTCAGCTTTAACAAGAGGGTTGGGATAAAAAAAAGATAAGGACATGATTAACCTGCGCAGAGGAATATGGTCCTGCTATAACTCTGCTTCCTTGTCCTCTCTTCTTACTGTCTGTATGAACTAATATTTTATGCTGTCTTGTTATAAAAATCTCTTCTCTGTCAATAGTTTCCATTAGCAACTTCCTGCATCTGATTCTCAAATCTTTCCAATCCTTTCTGTTTCCTATCAAGTGCTTCAGTCACATACTCTGGTGGTGCTAATATCTATCAAATAATCACATGCCAATATTTCACTGAAGTAGACTCTTTATAATTATATGAAACTATTTTAACTTGAATTTTCCTTCTTATAACATCTCAATGAAGGAAGTACTAAGATAATTTTACATGTAATGAAATGCAAAGTATAAGTGATTGGTTCGGGGAGGGCAAGATTACAAATTAAATGGCACATCATGAAAAGATCCTAGCAATTAACATTTCTTTTGATTATTTTAGTTCTAGACAGGGTACTTTCTTGCTAGAGTTAAAAGTGAGTCATAACCTACCTTTCTTCTAGTCTTTTACATCTCTATAGTACCACTATGTGCAAAAGTTTTCTTCCTTTTAAAGCTTTTAAAGGTCTCCAAGTTACAACTTTTCTTCTGTCAAACGTGAGCTTATATTAAAAACACCTACAAAGCTTGCTTTCAATGGCAAGACTGCTGAATGTTACACCAGAGATTCTGATCCAATATTTCTGGGGGAGGAGCTTAATAATTTGCTTTGCTTTCTAAATCCAAGTATCCATATGATACTGGTACTACTTGCTCTTGGCCTGGGAATCATACTTTGAAAACTGGTATAATAAATGAAGAGCTTCCTAAAGGTACTGACTTGCCAATGCCTACAGTATTTTATATAATTTTAGAACTGGACATAATAACTCAAATATTTAAGTATTTATTGAGTGTCTTACAGTATGGTTAATAATGGTGAACAGCATAATCTGTGGAGGATTAAAGAACATAATAACCACAGGAAGAGATGAACAGGTAAACAAATATTTAGAATAAAATGAAGGAAATTAGAACAAGGACAAGGTATAGTAGAAGCCTCCCACCCTTGCAAAAAAGGGGGCAATCCAATCCATTCCATCTTTGGGGATTGCGGGGAGGTTTCCAATTAGTCTAAATTGAAATCTTGAGGGTTTGGAGCGAAGGGCTCACAGAAATTCAATGGGTAAAGAAATCTGTGCAACAACTTATTCTTAGCTTGAACAACTTTAAACAGTTTAGTGAGGATGGATGACAGAACAAGGGAAAGATAGGGAGGCAGGAGAAAGAAGCAGATCACTTAGAGGCTTTTGAAAGCACACAATTAAGAGTTGGTTAAGAAGTAAACATTTTTTTTTTGCCTCAAATGGCATGGTTTGCTTATAGCTGTATCTTTGCGAAAGTACTTGTCCCTCTGCTTGTACTTTTTCTGTCACTTCTAAAATCTCACCTATTCATAGAGGCCCATCTTGCAATACACATCATAATGCCTCTTCTTACCAGTAGTGTCCTATTTTCTTTATCTGAATTTTGCAATACTGTACCTCACTAGTTTAATTTTTGCCTTACTATCTTTCTCTACTTACCATCACAAAACTGGCTTCTGAGTAAAAACAGAGTATCATGTTTATATATACCCTTCAATAAATAATATGCTTTACAAAAAATAGACAATCAGCATATGATAATTTGATTGATGAGATGATATGATAATATGAGAACTAAATGTTTCAGTGACAACAAAATGCTGTGAAACTCTAAAAATGGCTTAGTATTTATGTAAAATCAAGATGTAACATTAACACTTATGAAATACACTTAAAATTTGCTATATAAAATAAAAGGCTAAGTGATCTCTCATCTAGAAAAGGTAATATACTTGATATTAAAGTTGTTATAGATAATATTTACCCTCAAAGAAGAGTACAATGTTCCTTGTAAATAACTATTTAAAAAAACAGTATTTTATATTAAATATTTCAGAACTAAATTCATAGTAATGTGATTATGACAAATAATAAAACAGTGAACAAAATTTTTACTTGTTTTAAAATATTTTACAACTGGAATAACTTTTTTAAATTATCATATTTGTCTTATACAAAGTGTGTCTTATTATTAACTCTAGATAACATTTTTCACACATGTTGAATTAACGCTATCCTTCTCATTGGACAAGTTAAGAAGAGTGGCTAACCTTATCACTCACTAACTTACAACCAACCCCTAACACATATAGCAAGGTGTATTTTATATAACACAAACAAAATTAAAATTTCCCAAGTAATTCACTAAGATTCTGACTATCAGAAGCCAGAAGTTCTGGTTTCTTGTGGAGGGGGCTGCTAAGTGTTTTGTCAGGCTGAAGCAGTCAGCAGGTGTTCCTGGGTAAAAGAAAACGTAAGTGGGGAGCTTCTGGACAATTGGCTGCCTGGACTGAGAACACAAGAGTCTTTGGGTTGGTGCTGTAGAGATCAGAGATTTTCATTCCTTTGGGCACATAGAGGGAAGAAGTTGTCTTTATAACATCCCCTGGTCTATTGGTTTTCCAAACA
The DNA here is from genome assembly GCA_001675575.1 of Neotoma lepida. Lineage (NCBI taxonomy): Eukaryota > Metazoa > Chordata > Mammalia > Rodentia > Cricetidae > Neotoma > Neotoma lepida. The sequence continues at coordinate 304,697 of LZPO01034338.1, forward strand.
CCTGGTGAATTATTTAACCAAATTATGAAATTACAGACATTGCTCTTTGGACCTGAGTAGTAAAACTTACAAATATTCATAAACACAAGAATTTAAGACTATCATATCAATCTAGAGATTTTCTTTTTTCATGGCTATATGTGGAGTTACAGAGATCATCTTTATATCCACAGGTAAGAAAGTAGGATATTTCTTAAAATGCTTTAAAAAATATTGCCCTTCACAAAGAGTTTCATTATCAATATTTCCGTGTGTGTGTGTGTGTGTGTGTGTGTGTGCGTGTATAGTCACATTCTTAGCTCTCCAACGGTAGTGTATAACCAATCCTTTTCTTAAAGAAAGCTTCAAAGAGACTACATAAATATCTGATTTTAGGAGTTATTCCACACTCAGATGTCTTCCTCTTTTGAAAAGCACTGAGGAGACCAGAATCCATGCACAAATGATCGCATTGTGGCTAAAGACTGTCAGCATTCACTAAAGAGTTTTGAATTGAAGTATCTATTAAAATATTCTGTTTCTCAGACTTACTAGGAAGTTACCGAAGTATCTACTAAACGAATATTTTGTGCCAGTGACTTTCTTTTACTTCAGCAAAACAAGCTCCATAGAAGAAATGCCATAGTAACAAACATTTGAGAAGTATTAAGCTCTGACATATCCTGTCTTTCAAAATTCTAGAACTAGGTCTAAAGTACTCATGCACACAATTAACCTTCACTCAATTTTTCACAAAATGTGAATGAAAATCTGATAATCTTAAGCATTTGGAGATACTAAAATCTTACTTTCACACAATCATTCATTCCTTGAATGTAAGTAAGGAATTATTCATGATCCAAAGATAAGCTAATGTATATATGTTGGGCTAACAAAACCTATCTATATAAGTGATTCTAAGTTCTACCATAAAGTAACTTTAAAAAGTAATTCAGAGCAGACTAAGACATTATAAGTTTTATTCATTTTAAATAAAACCCTAGTATTAAGAGTTTACACATATAATTGGAAAAGATAGTCTTAGGATAAGATAAAAAACAAATACTTGAAAAAAATGAATATGGAAATTAAATATTTCATTTTAATTAGGGGAAACGTCTCAACAGTTTTATGTTTATTGAATAACTCTTCACTTTACATCCTCCATAATGCTAAAAGGCAATTCTCCAGTATAATATGAATATGTCAAGGCATAAGTAGCTATTTTTCAAGGGCTCTTGTTTCTATGCAGATTAATTTCAATGTAAAACTTGGACCATGCTGAGTTACTCATTATTTGAATGCATATATATCTTCAATATTTAACATTTTCACATGAATTTGAAAGTGTTGTATATAAGATATGTGTATATACAATGTTTATCTTGATCTGAGTGTTCAGTACTTAAAAGGGAAATTTCTAAGAGATAACAATTTCTTATTGCCAAGATAGAGGAAGGAAATAAAGCAAGGCAATTTCAGCAATCTAAGCAGTTACGTTTTCCCCCTTAGAGTCCATTCATCAGTCATCCAGAAGTCCTGAGGCTTGTATCTTGATTAACCCATTTGAAATCTACATGAAGAAAACAGCAATCATGGTTTTTCCCTTTAATGAACAAAGTACACATTCCTATTTATATTAGGTGGACCCTCTGTGTCACTAGCATCTCTGCATTGGTAAGACGATCCCAAAGCTGTGGGCATAGTTCAGGATCTTGTACACATAGCTGTCATTTCCGTTTCTCATTTCAACATGGCATTTGGTAATGTAGTCTCTTAAGGCCAAAAGTTTATTTTGGAGGCTTCATAGTATTCATTCATATGTGCAATGAAAACTAAATCAAAGCCAAATTTATTTTCATTTCAGCACCATTCATGATACCCTTTGATTTCTCCAAACTGTAAAATTAACTGAGTCTGAAAGGTATTGCTAGGGAAAGAAGAAGGCAATCACATCATAGCACAAGACAAAACTGGGGGCCGAACCTCTCATTATATAATACAGAACATTAGTCCTTAAAAATGCACGCTGAAAAGAATCACAATAATGGACTTTAAAATAAATTTTATAAAGATATTTGTATGAGTTAAAATTCACAACAGTGTTGTGTCTACATATATTTAAAATTATTCTGTTTCAGCCAGTCCTTCCTACAGTTCAGTTCCGTTCTTCAAAAAACACCGGAAATATATCTATTTTAAAATAAGAAATAAAGAAAATACTCCCAGTTACCAAAGTTATGGGAATGAACTAATACCTCATTATCTTAAAATCTAAATTTCTCATTGATTGATTCTGAGAAAATATCTATACTTCTAAAAATATCAGGCTTAATTTAATTTTGCAGCCCAAGTCACAAAAAACAATTAAAAAGCAATTCAAACCTTAGTATTAAAAAGTAACAGACATAAAAGGCTATAATTGCTTTGAATAATTCTTAAAATGTCATTTACAAGTAGACACTTCAACAAAGTTATGGTTATTTAAAAATACTTCTAAATATTGCAGTATGTCTAAATTCCAATACAAAAAAATCAAGTGTATATGCACATGTATAGTAACTAAATACCACTCTAAATATTTACTAATAAAATGTTTTAGTTTAAGATTTCCACAATGTAGAAATTGTCTTTAAAACTCATTTTATCAGAATTCTGACAAACAACACAAAAACGGTAACTCACTGGCAGCCTTCAGTGGGTACAGTCAACTGTACACACCATATATTATAATTTAAAATATCTCTTCCTTCCTACTATGAAGATAATAAAATGTAGAAGAGGACAGTGTGAAAGGAAATATAAATAAGAAATGATAGTTAACAATATGTGAAATTTTAGCTGCAATGCTGATCAGATTTTTATTAATGATATTGAATACTGGGGATAAATCTATTTAAAATTTCTGTTATTGTCTATGGAATTTTTTTATGACATGGTGTTCTATAGTATTTTTCTTTCATGCAATAATCTTACCAGAAAGTTAAATGCTATCTAGTAATCCCCCACCCCTATTTCTTATAGGAAGAAGTAGATGAGGCTAATGTGACAGATGCTTACTTTGTTGTCAAGGGTAGGAAAGGACAGAGATTACTTATGTCAATTTGCAAATGAAATACACGTTTAAACTAAGAACCTAGAGTATGTAAAAGGACATCTGGCTACAGATACATTTTAAGCATACAAAACAATTGATTGTAAGTTGTCATTTTAAATTTCATTTAATAAGGAGCGTATATTTAACTGCACATTGGCAATTAAAAGGTATTCTGATAATAAAAAGAAGTTACAATAACCATTTAAAAAACCAAGTCCACTCTTCACATTGAAGCTATTATGAACTGTATAAATAAGAAAGTAACAAATCATGACACAGAGGTCTGCAAAGAAAAGAAATTGGTTGACAGAAAGTTACTTTTATTAAGGCATAACATAACTAATTTATTTTATATAAGGATTTAATAGAATGAATTCTAGCTTGATAACAGGACAATGAAATATTATGGTGGATGATAAAAGTAATGAGTTGATTATGCAAAATAAATAATACAATTTATACCAAATAAGTGATACATTAAAACCATTTTGCACACAATTTAATGAAAATGTTCAATTTAAAATAATAGATAAAACTAATACCTCATAAACTACTATATAAGACAAATAACATGCATTACTATGAGTAACTGAAATGTGTGGCACACTGTTTAATTTTACTGTCTTTTATATTTTTCCCCTTCTAAAAGATAGTATTTCATGTGCTCTGTTTTAGAATAACAATTCTGAAGAACCCCAATATTGTTCTTGTAGGTTATAAAAACCATTTACTCACTAATATGTTAAACATCTTGCCAATATAATTAAAGTCTATAGTCTAGTAACATCTTGTGACTATATGAATAATATATGGAAAATACCAGAAACACTGCCATTTGAGGTCTCACTTTTCAATATTTTGGGCTTAAGGTATTGAAAGATAAATAACTTCTCCTTTGAAAGAGGGAATAGAATAGGGAAGGATAAAGAAATTTGAACAAGGCAAGAATGGAGGAGAAATAGTTAAGTGAGGAGAGATGCATATAGTGAAGGAGAGGAAAAGAAATGAATTAGGAAGGAAAACCAAAAAAATAAGGACAAAATTTACTTAGAAAACTGGGGGGAAGCACATTTAATGTTAAACAGTATCATGGAATACATGCCACTAAATGACATCCAGGAAAGAGGTTAGAGCTAAAGGGGGACAAAAGGGAGATGAACTTTAATATATTCTGATTATGTTGACTTCTTCCCCTTTCAACAATGCTCTCTTATTCTGGACTGAAGAAGAAAAAAGGTGAGGCCACAGTCAGAAATGAGAAGCTATGTTGAGAATTAGAGAGGCCCAGCCAAAATTAGAATGAAGGTCCCAAGTAAGTCAATAGTCCTTCAGTCTGTTCTCTTCCCTTCATCCCCTTTGCTATGACTTATAAGTCTTAGTAATATTTATCATCTTGAGAGTAAAAAAGACACTGTTTTATAATGCTTATTTATCTTCCATCTCTCAGTAATCAAAGATCAACAATGCTACTTGTGCAGTCTATCTTCTTGACAAGCCAGTTATTCCATTTAGGTAGCCTTTATAACCCAATCTATTGAACCATGTTTGCCTAAATATTCAAGAAGCGCTAGAAAACCTTTCACAATGACAATGGATATGTTTTAATGTTAACACAAAATAGAAGGAACTTTTCCAAATGTCAGATTCAATCACCATACATATCCCCTTCTTTGAAATGATATGCCTAAGAAGAAAGTGTGGATAAAATACTTAGAACACTCACACACAAAAATGTATTAACTTGTAAATTAGCAGATTCGTTATGGATATGCCCAGATTTTTTTTAAATAACTACAGTATCATCAGCAAAAAACATGTTTAAACTCCATCAAGAGGGCAGATGGTTCAAACTATGCCAAGG
>LZPO01034338.1:309740-384073 GCA_001675575.1 Neotoma lepida
AGAAAGATGTCAGAGAGAAAGAATCTGGGTGTTTTCAGCAGCCTTTGAGGAGTTGATCTTCACTGGCAAGGAAGACATGCAATAGGAATCATTCTGCTTTGCTTGGATGTTCATGATTTTTTTTCTTCTTCCTATCTGGAAGTCAGTTTCTCAGCCACAGAAGTATGTTGATGTGAAAAGCTTAGAAGCTTATAATGAAGAATATAGCATCATGAAAATGGACATGTAACTTCCAGTTTCATTTCAAGTAACTATATATATATATATATACATAATTTAAATAAAAAACATAGGAGAATTACACACATCTAATTGGACATGAAGAGGTAAGAGAGGTAAGAAAGTCAACTGCTATTGAGCATATGAACCATACTAGCTACTTAAAACAATAGCATTCAAAACTTCCTGTCATTCATTTATCTATCATTGACCCTCATGGGAATATTTAAAATTGTTTTTCAATGAAATTTATATAAGGAAAATTTTTATATTGCACAATATTACCTGCAGTAGTAAGAAGATTTTAAAATTACAGAAAACTACTGAGATACTATCATCTAAAATAAGATTTTGCATCACTATTTTCTAATTGTTGAATCAGGAATGGTATAGGCTAATTCCGATAATGTTTCATCATTCCGGTGAATTAATTAATGGATTCAATAATTCATATTAATTATGCATTTCAAGTATATTATACTATGTTTTAATGCAACACTATAGCCAACCACTACTCTCCATTTTAATGACTAGAGAGGACCCAAGGAGATGACAAATAATTCACACTTGTTTCAAATAATTCATCTACCTACCCATGCTTTAGTAGTATGAAAATTCAGAGAATTTTCACTCTACTCTCTGTGTGTTTTGAATAATGTTAATACACTATACAGACCATAACACAGGCAACAACAAAAATAGAGGGAAGGCTAGTTTACATTAAATGAAGAAAAATCCATGCACAAATATGCCTCTTACTTGAGCACAAAGAAAAAAATTTGGTAACTAATCACAGTATTAAAAATAGCTACTTTCGTGAAACTCAATATATCTTGGTTCTGTTTTAATCCCAAAAGCATTTGTTGGCTCTAATAGCAGTCTACCAAGAAATAGGACCCCAAGTGGTCCAACTACAGTATTAGGTAAAAGGACGGAAGAGAGGTAGGAAGGTCAATTGTTACCATGTTCGTAACATATACTAGTATTTGTGCTAAGCATTTTACATATTTAATCCATCTGAGGGAAATGAGCTCAGTGAGAAATGGCAGTAAACATGAGCTTCAAACCTAATTCCAATTTCAGTTCAATGGATTCAAGACTCCAGTTATATAAATTCTCACTTTCTGTTCTCTTTATTTCCTAATACATGCCCCTTCACTTAATGTCTCATTGAATCTTGAGATTTACTCAAATGATTACTAATTTATTAGGATTCTTACTCCTTTGATAGTTTTTTAAGTCGAATTGTGGAAGGGTACAATAAGATTGAAGTAAGAGCATGGGCCTTGGAATCAGAAAGTTACAAGACGTTGAATTAAATACTTTTTCTGAGTCTCAATTTCCACATACAGCAGCTTTTATGCAAGATTTATTATAAAGAATAAACAAAATTTAAAGTATGTCATATGATATTTGCGTGTACAGTTACATATTAAAATTCCAGTTACAGTTAATTTTTCTAGAAAAGGTAAACAACTCTGGTAATATTAGGCATTTAAAGCCATAATTAAACTTCAGAGGAAAAACTACAACTAAGTTTCTCCAATCCTCATTCTATGCAGTTTTCAAAAAATTTTAAATATTCCTGTGATAAAATGCGCATGCACACTCTCATAGCATTTAAATATCACATATTCATACAGGTTTTATTAGTTCATCTGTAAACTTTTAGACTTTGATTTTCATTTAATGAATGTCAGATCTGCTTCATAAAGAGTACTCTTTCAACAATTTTCTTTTTCACTGGAGACTGACTTTCAACTTTAATCTGATCAAGTAGAAACTCATGTAGAAAATATGCAACAGAGGCTACGTGCTAAAGTCTCTTGCAGAGAAGGAAGCAATATGAACAGAACAGAGGGAAAAGCTACCGATGGACTGGAAGAGTTAGGTGCTTTATCCCCTTGCCCAAATTCTCAGATTATAGGTCCAGAAATTTCCGAAAGGACAAGCACTTTGAACAATTTTTTATAATGAGAAAATGAAGTTATTAGGACTGTCACAGGGTAGAATTTGAACAATTTTTTATAATGAGAAAATGAAGTTATTAGGACTGTCATAGGGTAGAAACCTTTCTGTATTATCAGCACTTTATTGTTCGCTACGACACACACACCAATATATCTCATTTTGTAAAAGGTTCTATCCACTTTTATATCAGGTAGATAATGAACTCACTGAAGAAACATTTTCAACTTTCATGATCATTGGGAGCCTTTCTAAACTTTCTCTAAGACAAAACAGTCTTCCCAAATTTTCTTCTCTAACTAGGACATGCAGAAGCAAATTTAGCTCAACAGTATGAACAGGAAATGATTACTCATCCTAAAGTTACTAAACTATATGTAGAATATTTATTTTTTAAATTACCATACTTTTAAAGATGAAGATTATTATATTGATCATCACAGATTATTTCAATTTCAAATTTTGGCAACAGACCTTATGTTTGCCAATGAGGGGGAATAAAGTGGACCATCTGAGGCATATAAAATAAACAGAAATGAATACTGTTCATTTTCTATATCTTTCAAAATCTATCACATCTATCATAGGTATTAAATGCCACTGGCATTCATAGTTCTGTGAAAAGATTTGTGAGCCTCATAGGACAAGAAAGCTTTGTGAACTTATTTAATTAGCATAATATTTTTAGAACTAAAACTATAGTTCCTCTTGGCAAACAACAACCAAGTCAGCTAATGAGGATTATAATTGTTACAAAACTGGGCATTTAAATTAGGCCAAATCCTCTACACATTAATGAACAAGTCAATGTTACAACAGATAAATGAATGTGTTTATATATATATATGTGTGTGTGTGTGTATATATATATAAAACCATTAAATTTATCTAGTAGCTAATTCACAAATCTATAAAAATGAAAAAAAATAAGTTATACCAGAAAATGTCAAATTTACAACCATAATATTTCCTCATTTTTCAAAGATCCATGTCTTACGTTCTAGAAAACAATTTAGAAGAGTAATCATTCAGTTATTTTTTAAAGTTCTTCAATTATCTTTTATAAAATACTGTCCTTTAATTTCACTGGTATCATTTTAAAGTTTTAGCAAATCTTTAAATTAGTTTCTCCCACTGACTCTTAAGGTAATTATACATACCACAGTCTGATGATTAACTTGAATCACTTCATCACCAGCATGGATTTTCTTGCATCGATCTGCAGGTGACTGAATTTAACATAAAAGAAATGATAACATGAGGTTTATCAGCTTTTTTCTTTCTCTGGGAACATTACAAAAATCCACCTTCTTTAATTAGATTAAAAAAAATTAATCATAACTTTCAAGTAATTATTATAATGTGCTTATTGATAGTTAAAATATAGTTTGCAATCTGTTTAACACCTACTGGTGAAATAAATACAAATTCATACATAGATATTTACATTGGAAAATAATAACTTCTGAAAGCATTAAAGGACAATAGTTGCTACTAAACTTGGCAAACTTAATCCAGAAAATATTGCTAAACACTACTAGGCAAATTGTTTGAAAATATATTTCACAAACAGGCAAATTTTAAAAAAGTAATAAAAGGAAACAAAAAGCACTAAGAGAGAAACAGAAGATGTGGAGTTGGAAGGGTAGGGAGGTGGGAAGGATCTGAGACTAGACAAGGGAGGGAAACTGTGATCAGAATATATTGTATGAAAAAATATTTTCAATAAAAAAGAATGCAAAAAATATATTTGTATATTTCACAATACTATGAGTTTTACTTAGGCCCTACCCATTTCATATAAAGAATCCATATTAATGTAAACAGATCAATATTTTCAAGTATATGTATATAATTAGCACTAAACTTTGAAGCCAGATAATTAAGTTGCTAATTTATTTCAGTATTAATAAAACCAATCCTTAATAATACAGAACAGAAAACTAAAACACAAGCAGCAATTAGGTCATGACTGTATTATATAACATTCTCTCCAAGTGTCTAATTACAAGAGCATGCTGTTCTTTTTCATATACTGTAATACAATTGGTTGACAAACCACATTAAATGAAACAAAATGTCAACATGTCTACTGCATATAACAATGTCATCACTTTACTTCCTTAATACAAAAATAAAAACAAAAATAAATAAAATCAACCTGGGAATTTAATATTTGTAAGTTTTAAGATGTATAAAGGAAATTAAATGAGATTTGTGATAGAAATTTTTTAATTCTGCAGGCCTTGTAATAGATTTTATAGGCTTATTTTCTAGTTACAACAGATTAGCAATTATATGCATTTCAGGCTTATATGGCAATATACTCTTGGTACACTAACTATACAGATAGATTTTTGTAGAACATGTTAACCTATTAAAAACATTTGCTTGTGCTTTGGTATTACTCAGTAGTATCTAAAAAAAAAAGAAGATGAAAAATAGTGTGGTGATAGAATCCAGAAAATAAAACACTACCTTTGAGACCCAGGAATGGGATATACTTTAAAAGTGATTTTGTATTATTTTGTGTTATGTGGTGTGTGTGTGTGTGTGTGTGTGTGTGTATCTAGGCCACAGGTTGACAACATGTATTTTCCTCAAATTGTTTCGGCACCTTATTTATTGTTTCTTCTTAAAATATATTTATTTATTTAGTTTGTACGTGGGCAAGCTTGTGTCTTAGTGCCATGTGTGGCATCAGAAAACAAATCTGGGGACAGAATACAGATCATCATGCTTTGTATCAAGGGCCTTTAACCCATTGATCCATCTTACACGTCTTTTAAAATTTGTATTTTTACATTTATTTAGAATGTGTGTCGGGGGAGACATACACAGGCCATGACACGCCTATGGAATTCAGCAGACAACCTTAAGGAGTCAGTTCTCTTCACTTACTGCATTGGTTCCAGGGATGGAACTCAGGTTGTGAGGCCTAGCAGCAAACACCTTTACCTGCTGAGTTCTCCTAGGGACTCCACCACCTTGTGTTTTGAGCCAGTTTCTCTAAGTGAACTGGAGTTTACAGATTAGCTATACTGACTGGCAGCAAGCCCCAGGGATCTATCTATTTGCTCCCCTGCACTGGTGTACAGAGGTCCTCTGTGGTATCTGGCTATTACGTAAATGCTGGGGATCCAAATTCAGGTCCTCATGTTTGTACTCCAAGCACTCTAGCACAAACTCAGCCATGTCCTCCTCAGGCCAGTTCCTTTTTAAAAATTCATTTCCAATTTTTAATTATTTTGAAAACATAGAAAATTTGAAACTATATTACCTCACTGGAACAAAAGTTTTAGCCTACAAAAAATTTGCCATAGGCTAAAATTCAAGATAATATTCAAAAAAGTACATTATTTAATGAACTAAGAATATTGTTAAGGAAGTAGATTCATCTGAAATATGAAAGCTATTCTAAATAACTCAGTGTTACCAAAGTATCTTTAGGAGGTAGCAATATTACCATATCAGACAACTACCATGTAACAATTCTGAATAGATTAAATTCAAAATGCAATAGTGCCAGTCACTTGTGCCATATTTGGCTCAAAACTGATTTTTTTTAAGAGGAATGGGAGAAAGAAAAAATCAAGCAAATGCCTCTGGTCAAGATATATAAAAAAAGGATGGTTTACATACACATAAAGCTAAAGAAATGTTTTGTATAGAAAGGAAAAATCAGAGTAAGCCATACAAATTATAGACTTTCAATGTGGAGTGGGATCATTTCCCTCAATTCCTCATTTCAAACATAAAAAACAAAGAACTGGGGCACAGCAAAGAAAAATATAACTTACCCACTTTAGCGACAAGACTCAACATAGAACTTCTAATTATAAATTATGAAAGTTTCCAAAATATTTAAATATTATCAAGAAAAAAAGAAGAATCAAAGGATGAACTATAAATATGTGATTGATATGTGAACTACACCCAGATTCAAATTTTCCTTTTATCATTTAGCCATTTACCAAGTTTCACCGAGTAAGTAAAGTGTATGAAGCACAGTATTCAACTGTTACTTTCACAAATGTCAGATAATGGAGGGAGATCCATTCCCACCAATTCCTCTTGATACAGTACAAAAGCACCATTTCTGTGATTTCTTCTCTGGTTTACTTGACAGTATTTATTAGTTTTTCCTTAATGTATCAAGTAAATAGTACTACATGCTCAAATAGTTGAATCTTATATTCATATTTTGTACTTCCTGAGGAAAAGAAAACTAGTTTATTATATATATCCTCCCAATGCTTAGTGCCTTGCCTTGATCACAGCAGAATTGAAGTGGGCTTGTTTAATGACCAGTGAGTACATGAGTGATCTAATGAATGAATGCACAAGTAAATTAGAGAATGATGGCAACAGCGTAGTGTATGTGTCTTACTGAATTTCAAACTAGGAAATATTTCACGACATGCATTTTACTGATTTTCATGATGTCCATTTTTAATATCAAATATGAAATTGCGTCAACATTCCACTTGCAAAGTGTTTCAATTTCAACAAGAAACCAAGAAGTTAAATCAATAATTAATTAGATTTAATAGGTGAATTAACTGCAGAAAATGGTGATTTCAAAGAAGAAAATATTGGTAAAACATTGAGATCAATGATAATTGAAATTAGCTTAATTCCACTACAGTATTCTTCAAAGGAACACAGCATAAGCATGCAATTTGTCTGAATCTTTAAAAGAAAATAACAAAATCAAAGTTTATCACCTGCTTATAAAAGAAAAGAGGAGAAACCTGGGATAATGAATGATTTTTTTGGTATTCAATTTCTGTTATGTTAATCATGTTAATGATTAACTTAATGCATTTCTATTTCTCTTTTTAGAGCATAGCTATATAGTTGTGTGTGCCATTATCCTTAACTTGCTTAGTTGATTTTTACAACCTACTGTGGTATGTAGTGCTGATAATCTTTTTCCAATTTATAGTCAGAACACCTGTTAGAATCTTTTAATGAAGGAAGAATGTCCCTTAGATTCTAGGTTTATGGTAGAACCTTAGAATTTGAATTTCTAGCAAGCTCTCAAAGTAGGCTGATGCTGTTAGTGGAGGAATCTCACTATTAAAACTGTTAAATAGAAGCTACACTTCTATTGTATTGAGCTGAATTATGCTGCAAGTATCCAGAAAGTCCGATTGGATGTTTCTCAAAATAACTAAACGAACTGACAGATGGAAGCAGATTATTTTAGTTGTCACAATAACTTGTCATCAACCAGAAAGTACTTAACAAAGATAACTCTCTGGCTTAAAAAGGAAAACATTTGAATTTCTCTAAGTCACTATTCTATACTAAATAAAATGATTGAAATTTCAATGCATTCAGAATCTAATAATTTAGTAAGTATTTTTAGATATGTTCATGGAAGCAACATTTAATCTCAAACATGTGAAATACATACATACTCGAATTGAAAATGTTTCAATACTTACATTTTCTGTGGTTCCAGTAATTACATGGAGGCCATCATATGTGGATTTAATATACATACCCTAAGAAAAAGACAGGATCAGAAAAAAAAGTGAAGCAATAGACATATTTTCAAATATAAAGTAATTTTATTTATGAGTTAACAATGTTGCCCTAAAACTGTAAGAAATTACCATGTGAATGTTCAGGTTTCTAAAGGTTGTCTAAAGAAGCCTATACTCAACCAAGTAACTACTTGAGAAGTTAAATTGCCTTAAGGACATAAGTTCAATGTCCTGAACATAGTTTATTCTTTTAAAATCCATACTGTACATCCTGTGGAAAAATAAAGATTGTAATAGGAAATTCAATTTTTGTATATCTGTAATTGGCTGATTATACATGTTATAATTTTACAATTAAAAGTAGGCATCAACAGAGATATTCTATCTGCAATTAGCTGGAGGCAAAACAGGAATAAAGTCTTTTTTATATAAATTTTGTTTTGTTATATTGTAGCATTCTGTATTTTCTTTTGTATTTTATATTTTTCTGATATGCAAGATTCATATATCTGATATACAGCAATTTAACAATAACCAACAATACGTTTGCAGAAAAGAATACATTTAAGATTTATGTAATGAAATCTATTTTTATAATTATTTTCTCATACTTCTATGTTTACCATATATGTAGACTCCCAAATATACCTGTGATTTCACTGAAAAGAAAAAAAAAGAAAAATGAAGCAGAAAAGTCAATTGTATGGAATGTCCAAGAAATGACTAGGTACTTCTTTTATTCTAAAAAGTCATTTCAAAATATCATATATAAAATGGCTAGTAGTTCCAAAAACTGTTGAGCCTGGAGCTCTAAATGGGAAATGAAATGAATGTAATTTTAAAAGAAGGTTGTGTGCCAGTGAACTCTATTTATTTAAATGGAAGTTCACAGTTTAATAGAATAATAAATAATAGTCCAAATAAAAGTATACATGGAAATTAACTGACAAACTGGCTAGTCATTTTTGGGTATAACAATATGGTAATATTCAACCTTATGCTGGTGAGAGTGTACGACATACACACTTTTGAGTTAATATTTATCCTATTACTTATTGGAAAGCAATTATTATATTAAAAATCTTAGGAGAGAATAATTGGTATTGACATTAATACCCTACTTATTAACAAGATTTTATCAAATCAATAAAAGATCTTAAATATTATTTGTAAGAGGTAAATACATTTAAAAATTTTTTCCATTAAAAGATCGCGAGTAAATGAAATGGTAAATGGCAGCAAAATAAATAAAATGTATTATTTGTACTAGAAAACAACCATCTATAATTCTATCTGTCTGTCTGTCTGTCTGTCTGTCTGTCTGTCTACCTACCTACCTATCTCCATCATTACTAGTAGCTATTACAATTTGCCTGGGCCTGTTTTAAGTATGTTACGTTTATTTTACAAAATTATTTGTGGTGTAACTATCATTGACACTGTTTTAGACATAAGTAAACTAAGGCACAGAATGCCTGGAGAATAAGCCTAAGGTGGTGAAGTCAGGTCTCATGTCTGAATCCAAATAAACAATCAATGAACTCCTGACTTTTAGAATTATTTACTGGAGAGGTATTGCATTTTCCTTATAAAGCACAGTACTTGGACATCATAAAAATTAAAGTAAAAAAAAGCACTAATTAATGTATATTATTTTCTGGCAGTCCCAGGGATCAAGTCACAGGCCTCACTCATGACAGACAAGCTTTTTACCGTTGAACTACACTCCTAGCTGTTGAAACACAGTCTAAAAGTCTAAAAATAACTTTAGCACATATGCAGTATGCATAATGTAGTTTGAAAGAACATCTAGGTTGACATTGGATATTTTACAAATGTATTTCAAAGTCATCACCTCTGACAATGTTAAGTAGAGGTTGATTATACTTCTTTCCACAAACCTTTCAATATAAGATGTATTGATTATGATTACTGGTATTTGACAAGAGTTTTAAATGATTCTAGAAAGGTTTTGGTCATAAAGAAAATCTAGTATTCAGAAAAGAAGTGTTCAGGAAAGAAACCCAAATCCTGGGATGATAAAAATTATGGAAATAATCCATGATTCAGGAAATAATATTTATGTGTAATTATAGCAGAAACTAGTAAATCCTAAAAGCCATAATTCTAACTTCAAGTATTTAGTAAACACAGGATTATATCAGTGATGAGATCATAACAGTGTTTTATAATTTATATCAAAGCTATTTTTCAGATTAATGTAAATATTTATATTAAGTTAGTGCTGGGGATGGTGGTACAAGCCTTTAATCCCAGCATTTGGAAGGCAGAGGTCAGCCTGATCTCTCTTATTTTTTTTCTCTTGGGGAAAAACAATTCTGGAATTGATTTGAATAGCTCCCTTTTCCCTGCTCAGCTTGCTAAAACTGATGTTTGCTTCACGTCATCTCCAAATACCAGCTAAGCAATAACAGTCAGGGAAGCCTTACAGTCACAATGGTCAAACAAGGCACATTGGGAGGTAGTTCAAGCACCTCACAAGAGAAAGAAGCCTGAAGCCAAGCCTCCAGAATCATTCCTTGAGGCCCCTCCCCTCTATTCAACTCATCATCTCTTGTCTGCCATTCAGCTTTTAAATGTTCTGATAGATCTCACTTCCACATCTTTTAATTTTCTGCTAATCATTGATTTTTAAGGGCAAGTCGCATGGCTTTATTACAACTAAGCACACTTGTTCGCAGTCTCTCCCCCTGCATTTGCCTTTTAGACATTTCTCATTGTTAAGCAATTGCTGAATGTTAGTCAAATTCTCAAACTGATTTATTTTAAACATAACCTATGCAGGTTACTTAAAAGTGAGTGTATTTTAAAATAGCATCTTGAATAAGTCATGTAAAACTTCTAATCTTTTGATATGAATCATAAGAAAGAAGTTCACCCTTAACTCTTTCAATTAATACTCAACATTTTAGGTTTTTCTTTCTTGCCCTGTGAAATATCAATTCAGTTGAAGTATTGCCTGCTGTCCTTGACAAATGACGTTCTTTAAGCAAATTCAAATTATCCTCTTAAGCTGTTCATTCCTCCCTTTAGCCATTCCAAATTTGGATATAAGATCATGAAAAAATATTTGCTAGATATATTTTATTTAGATTTACCTCAAAAATCCCTGCCGCTTTTGGTTATTATTTAATGCAAAGCAATCAGTAAAAATCTGTGGCTCTATTCTTGCAAAATGAGAATATTAATACTGACTCTGTAGTGTTGTGAGGAAAATAACAGGCAAATGGAAAGTACTTCTAATGCCTATCCTAAATTCTATATTTTTTCCTTTTCCCTAACAGTTGTTTTCCAAACTATTGAAAGTTTTGGTTCTTGCCATTTTAAGTTTATGTCCATTCCAAATAGCAGATACAGACCTAACTTCAGTTAAAAAATCTCTTCAGGGGCTATATGTTCATAGAGAAAATAAATTGTTCATAAAGTCCATCAATTAGTTTTAGCTCACTTCACATGCCTATTGTTCCCCATGATTTTAGTGCAAATTAAAGAGAAAATTACGTGTTTTTATTCAAACAATGCTCTTTAGAATCACAGACATAAAGCTCAAAGAACATCTAAAGATGATCTACTCTTGCCCCTATATTTTCTCTGTGACAAAATCAAGACCACAGAAGTCAAGTTCATTTTCCCACATCCGTAAGACTGCTCTCATATTTTATGTAAATAATTTTAATCCAGATTCCCAAATTCTAAACTAATATAATGCTGTATAAGTTCTTAATTTTCTACTGCACACATTCTGCTAAGAACATCTTTCATTGAAAATAACTGAAAGAGGAGATGGAGAAAGAAATATACTCAATATTATACATTTGCGGGCATTTTATCTTCAAAAACAGAATTAGTTTGGTAAAGGTAACCAAAAGGAGCACAGTCATTCAGGAGGAAGTGACCCATTCATATGGAAATATGTTCTGAAAGCCTACGATACATCTGGGAGTATGGATAGCATCAAACATAGTACATATAGTATGTATGTATTGTTTTTCCTATTCAACCATAATACTGATGAATTTTCATTTATAAATTAAATGAGATTAAAAATAACTAATAGAACAACTACAATTATATCCTGAAATAATGGTTACATAAATGTAATTTCCTTCTTTCAATGTATCATGTATTTTCAATTTATCAGTTATAGGAATCATTTTATGGCTTCTTCTTAGCATATCTGATTTATTAGCACCATTATTTGTGCACATTGGGGCTATTTATAAGTTAAATAACAGTTTATTGACTACAAGCTCTTGCAATATCATGACTGTCAATTTAATAACCTCAATAGCTATTTAAGTAGTCAATGAGTGGGTATCATATATAGTTTGGCTAAGCTGGACAAAAGGATTACTCATGTCCCAGATGGGTTGGTATGAGATTTTAATCACACTATTCAGAATGGTATGCAATCTCAAATGTAACAATTGTTTGTTTCTGGAATATCCATTTAATATTTTGGGACTGCAGTTGATCATGTTAGTTGAAACCACAAAAAGTAAACCAGATAAAAGGGAAAATGCTGTAACGAGAATTCTAAATCATAAAGATTTCTTCATACAAACTGACAAATACTAGAAATAAGCTTTTAAAACAAGTCAATATTAGATATAGTACTTACAACTTAGCATGATGTCATCTAAGCTTGATTTTCATCTTTTCAAGAAAACATTTATAAAACCAAAAAAACCTCAAGCAAAACAAACAAACAAACAAAAAAAAACAATAAAAACACTGGAATCTATAGACACCCACAGTCAATTTGTCAATAAGCAGAAGAAAAGTCACTGTATAGAATACATGAATGGCCTCAAATTAAATATCACTGGTGGTCAATAAAGGCTTTCCTCTATGAAATAGTTACAAACATAAATATAAAGAAATACGTACATATGTACGTGAACAAATCACTTAAGCATATTGTTAAGAATATGCTTGTGTCCAAGATTTCTATTTTCCAGAATATCATTATCTATAGGGAGAAAGTTTAGAACACATACAATGAAATTAATGTTTAGTACATTGTAGTTAAATGCTTACCAGCCAGTTTCTGTTTAGTGTGTCTGTGTCTTCCTCATCCATATCAATTTTATATACTTGCTTTCTACGGTTACATTTAAAAATCTCTCCCTTGAGTTAAATGTATAATTAAGACATTTTAACCAGTTGAACCAACTATTAACATAATAAAAATTTATTAACGCATTTCATGAATGTTAGCCAAGTGGTAGTAACTATCCAGTTGCTTATTCAATTCTTTTAACAAGAGATGTGAAAAATGGAGGGGATGCAATTCATGTCATTATAATGTCTGGGGAGATGGCTCAGTGGGTAAAGTGCTTGAGAAGTAAATGTAAGGACCTGAGTTCGGATCCCCAGCACCCACACAGAATATCAACCTGTAATCCCAGTGCTGGGAGAGAGAGGCGGTATTGGGGTGCTTGCTGGCTAGTCAGTCTAGTGAGCTAGTCCGTCTAGTGAGTTCCAGGTTTAGTAAGATACTCTTGTCTCAATAAAGGAGAGAGCAATTGAGGAGGACACTCAATGTAAAATCGTGGCCCCAACATGTGCATATATAGTCATGCCTGCCTAGGCATACAACTACACATATGCAAACACACATATACTACACATGGACCCACACACAAAAATGTGACTTTTCTTTAATTACTTACCCAAGGGGAAGGAAGATCTATTAAAACCAGAATAAATCAAAGTAAAACAAACACAGAAAATAACTACTTGAATGGCAGGTAACACTCTGCTTATAGTAAAACTCTTAAATGTCCTTAAGCAAAGGAATTTTAATTGGTGAAAGAATTCAACCAATGATTACCCAATTAAATAGGATAATTCAGGAATTCCCATTTATATTTCTCTCTCTTTTTAATGGTTTGTCTTTTAAAAGTGGTTTGATGACACCCTCCTACCTTGACCTCTATAGGAAATGAAAAGAAAAGGAAGGTGAGTCTCTGCGGAAATTCCTAGACTTCTACATTTGGAGGCTGCCTCTTCGCCCACATCATTTGCTGTGTGCTGATGGATGATTGCTTTAATAAACATGGTATCCCTTACCAGCCCTTCACTTGGTTTAATGTTTGCCAGCTGAATCACTTCCAGGTGAGCAGACTGCGAAACCAGAGGATCTGATGACAGAGATATGATGTGGTCACAGACTCCAGAAAGAGTTTTACACTGGAAGTGAAAAAGAAAAGTTATGGTAAACATATGTTGCAACATACAAATCACCACTTACTATAATTTTGGAAAGTTTTGTTTTATTTTTTTATTACATGTCTGTGTGAACATTACTGCCGATCCCTCAGAGGCATCAGATGTCTCTAAAGCTGGATTACAGGCAGTTGTGAGCTACTCAGTGTGGGTACTGGAAATTAAACTCACTCTTATTCACTGAGCCATCTCTCTAGCCCCTATTATAACTTTTTAAGGAGGAAAACATAAAGTGAAAGAATGTCAACTGGCACTTGATTTTTTAAAAAAATTCTTATACAAAAGGTTGCATAATACACATAATACACAAAAGGTATCGATATTTTTAAATTTAAGGATATATGAACTGTATGTCTGGGTGTTAATCCAAGTTATAGTTATGTATTATTTTTATTATTTGATGCCTCAAGCCTAAATTATTACCTAACAATTTTGATAATTTGAGAACCTCGATATTAAAGTTTAATTTAATTCAAATTGTATTTAACTAAATTCTACATGATATTAAAATCTGGATTCTTTTACTTAATGACCAGAAAACTTTCAAAGAATGATCAAGGTCCTTGAAAGATGCAAAGCTTGTTTGGTTAACTCTTCTGGCATTTTTCATGACTTTCTGGATCAAGTTTATCTTTGTATAAACTTCCTACTTCCATCAGGCAAAACTTGTAAGAATCTGTTTCTTCACCTTTCGATGACCAGTCAGAAACTTACCTTATTCTGAACCCTTCTGAGGCAGGGAGCATTTATATTCCAGTCATCTCTAGCTTTTCCCTGTATCCCACTTACCACTCATGTGTTAACACTGCAAATATATCTTTATCTGATCTGAATGAACATAAGATCAAAGAAGCAGTTTTGTTTTTACTGAAGGAGTTATGGTTTGGAGGGAAACAAGGTATAATACTCCATCTCCACTAGGTTTTACTTGTTCTGTGGTGACTGCATTAGTTTTCCATGAAGGTAATGATTCTCTCTGTCTCACTGGGCTCAGCTTCCCTCTGCTACATAAATTGTCAGGCTAAATTTGCTTCTGTAATGGGACTCATGACTTTGGCATCTGTTTCTCAAGACTGCACTTTAATTGTGGTTATCAGCTCCCAAAGACAGACATTAGTCACGTAATATCAATACCCAGAGAAAAAATATGGGCATGAAATGAGGATAGATGTATACAATTACCACATGGACAATGACTTTGTCTGTAAGCAAGTTATATCTTTGAGACTGTTTTCTTCAGATAAAAAATTAAACGAAGCAATGAAGACTGCCTTATAAAGTTTATAATCTATAATGTGATAATATATATTTAAGAGACCAATATAGCTACTATCCAAAGATAATAAACAAATACTTTCTTGCTTGTCTTACCTATTGTTTTTCTTACCAATAAAGTCCTCACTCCTTACACATGAGATGAATTAACACACTATTCTCAATTCCATGACCATCTTATAATAAACAACAATCACAGTGGCCAGTCTAGTTGCATAACAATCATAGCAAGTTTACTCCTCTCCCTCTTTCTGATATTAAGGTCTGAGTGCTTCGGATACAATGAAAGTATTTGCTCTGATAAACATCTACTCACAAGTGATGGTTAGTGTTAATTGCCAATTGACAATCTAGAATCACCTAGGATATTGGCCAAAGGTATGCTTGTGGGGATTATCTTGATTACATTAATTGAAGTGGGTTGACCTGCCCATTATGGGTAGGACTATTCCCTAGGCAGGGGATCCTGGACTGTATGAAAATAGGGAAAACCAGCTGAGCAATGACATGATGCATTCTTTGCTGTTTCTGATTATGGATGTGATATTACCAGTTCCATCAAGCTCTAGCTGCTGTGACTTTCCCCACAATGATGGACTGTAACCTGGAACTGTGAGATAAAATGAATCCTTTGGTGTCAGCCTCCACAATGCTTGTAATATAGCTGTGGACCAGCACACCAGGCTTATATTATTATTTTAAAACTCAATCATATTTAACACTACTCAAGACTGTATTTTAGAAAAACAGTAAGAGTAGAGAGATACATTGTAATTATTATCTAATATTATTGCTGGCAGAAATTATTTGTAGAGTGCCTACAAATGTTTGGTACGATGAAAACTACTTCATATTCATTCTCATTTACCATTCTAACTTCCTGAAGTAGGTATTATTATAGCCAGCTAAACGGATGTGAGAATTAGGCTAAAAAACAAGTCATAGTTGCTGATTTGGCAGAATGAGCTGAATTCTTAATTATTGTGTTTACTTTGATTATTAGTTATTAACTTGTTTCTAATTAACTTCTTTTTTTATCATTTTGTCTGCATTAGATGTGTGTTAGATAACACAATTAAAAGCATAGTATAATAAAGTTAAATCACATCTATGAGTGTTTTGCAATTTAAAATATTGTTTGGAATATGCCTTTCTTCAAAAGCTTAAGGCAATTTTGGCAACAAAAGGGCAATCCTACTATATCTAGAAGATGACTGGTAACCACTTCATAAAGGGCATTTATCTTTTTTCAATATTCATTCCAATGGATTTCATATCTTCTAAAAGCAAAAAGTAAAACTTTCTTAAAATATGTGTCGAATAAAATGAGAGGCTGATGCTCCCTGGTGGTCCAGTGGTTAGGATTCAGCATTCTCTCAAATAAATCTAAGGAAATATACAATGACAATGAGTATTATGGCTACTTTTTTGGATTGTCATAAGCTACCGAAGACTGTGACAAAGAATTAATGACTGAGTAACAGTGGAAAAGGCTAATTATGATAAAGAACAATTTAAATATAAGTGGTTTCAGGTTATTTCTCTACTGGGTAGTTTATATTACTATCAAATATGAATTAATATAATTAATGGTTTGAAATCTTAGAGTATGGAGTAGCCGCTCCAGATATGTTCTAGTGAATCAGCTTGTCTACCTTAATAAAAAAATTCTAAGGGGAAAAGAAGATCTTGGAAGAACATGTTTGGTATAATATGATTTTAAAGCACTTTAGCGAAGCCACAGAATAGCTTCATGTGATTAACTAGTAAGTTATAACATTCATTATCTCTGAACTTATGTGATATATTAGATGAAGTTTTCCTCATTATATTTTTAAATGGAAATGTATCGAGTGATCTAAACACAAACCACAGTGAAAAGCTAAGAGATGGGAAAGTCTTACATTAACTGCAGAGAACACCCAGGCATGATTAAGTTACTTGAAATATTTTTCTTATACAAATAACTGTTGTTTTGCTCAGTATTCTTCAGAATATATTGGAGCAAGTAAATGGAAACATCTTTAGATTTACTAAAACAGGATTCTAATCCATCTGACCTTATTAAAAAAAAAAAACTCCAGGTACACTATGTTAAACAAAAGGCTTTACCAAAAGCAACTTCTACTTTTCACTTCTATAAATAAATACTAATGACTAACGGTATAAAATACAAAACCACAATAAATAAAGAAATCAACAAAGGCATACATATGAAGTGTATGATTTAATACACACATAATTTAAGTAACAGGTTTATTTTCAGTTACATAGAAAAGAGTAAGTTTTATTCTGGGAAATGCTAATTACTGATATAAACATTTTTCAATAATAACAGTTTAGAGAACAGAGTATGCTTTTATTTTCTATTTGGTTTGGATATTGGAATAACTGAGTATAAATTTTGCCTGTATCTCTGTCATTTTAGGATGAAATTTGTATAAAATGTATATTGATTCAAATAATGATGAGAATTCTAAAAAGTAAATTTCATTTGGGAATATAAATATAATATAATATTTAGAGTCTCAGTGCTTGACAGATCTTTGTTGAACTAGAAATTCTTTTTATTACATTTATTTGTGAGTATGTGAGTATATGCATACACACACACACACACACACACAAACACACACGCATGTGCACATCATAGCAAGCATGTGGATTTCAGAGGACAACTTTCAGAAGTTGGTTTTTTCCACCAAGGATCAAGATCAATTTGTCAGGCTTTCTGGCAACCATGTTTTACCCACTGAGCCATCTCATTAGACCCTGAGCTAGAAATGCTGTACTTCTACCCACAGTACATCATTAAAATATAAGGTATAATCAATCATGGATAACTCCACAAGAATAAAGTTCAGGAATAAAATTTAAGTTTGCATTTAAAATTTTTATTTCATATACATATTCCCTAACACAGGAAGAATTTATTTGCATGAGTAAAGACAATTGAAAGACAATTTTAACATAAAAACTAATGTAATAAAATAATAAATTCCAATGTGATGTCAAAATTATATCTTCAGGAATCAATTACAGAAGAGGGTAAAAAAAGATTATGTAAACACAATCCTCTAAAGCCTCCAAAGCTTCTTGTAATTTCTCTGTTTCAAAATATGGTAGTGGAGGAAAAAAGCACAAGATGAAATTAACCTGCCATGACCATAATCATGGCCATTCATAATTAAGGCCATTCATATAGTAAACAATCACATAGTATATGTTATGTGAATTAAATGCCAAATACAATGCTTATGGATTACACAGCTTGAAGTAGTGTTTCTGGTAATTTATTTTGGGTTGTAACCTTAGCATCACAAACATTAAGCATGTTACACTTGTAGTTTCCGAAAATAGAGAAGAAGCAATAACCCCCAAGACCTTGCGAGTTAAAAATACTAATTCAAAACTCATAGCACTCAAATCATCTTTCCTTCTAAATTCTTACACTGAAATGTATAGTTCCCAACAACTACTGATAGCATCTACTCTGTCACTAAAACTTCTAATTGTTGAAATCCTCATGGTCATAAAATTTCAATAAACATAACTGCAAATTTTTAGTTCAATCTTCCTAAATGACACATGGGGATCCTGAGAGGTCAAACAGTCTGTACAAGTAGACAGAGTTAAAGGCAGAGTAAAAGTAAAACCTCACAAATCTTGATGCTCAATAAAGTATTTGTCCTCCAATGACATGCCAACTCTTACAAAATAACAAGTTAGAGGTGGAAATATAGTATTCTACATTTAAATTTAAAGGATCAAGGGAAATGTCTTCAAAATTATTCTCTCTTGATTACTAGTCTCTTTTTTGGTTTATTTAAAATTTTCCAAGTTTTTTGGTTTGGTCTGGGTTTAAATTTTAATTGGCCATGCATTTGGGATTGATACAAGTCATCACAAGCTCAGAGGCTTAAAATAACACACTTAGTATTCCCCAGGTTCTGTGAGCTAGGAATCCAGATACTAGACCTAGTTCTTCCTCTGCAGATTATGGTTCTGAAAGCCTGTCAGGTGTCAACAGGGCTAAATATCCAAAAGAAAGGCTTACAAAGAGAGAGAATCTGCTTCATGTTTGTTGTGGTCATTGGTAGACTTCATTTCCATGTGGCTATATTACTGAGGTCTCCATGTTCTTTCTTCCTATCACCCAGGGATTATTCTTATTTCCCAAGAGTTGTTCTCAGGTCTTGATTAGATGGAACTCTTCACAGGACACCTTATAATAAGCTGTCTGGCTTTTGCAAGGCCAACAGAAGACTTCTTGTCTTCTTTGAGACATTTAAAAAGGCTTACAAAAGGTTAAGTTCATCAAAGAAAATTTCTTTTTTTTTTCTCTATGATATCCAAGCCAAATGATAAAGGGTTTTAAACATATCTGAAAAAAAAATCCCTTCACTTTTGTTATAGAACAAAACCTAGGCATATGGAAGTAGAATTCATTGTATCTTCTGATCTCAACTACACTCAAGAATTGCTGATTATATGCCAGGAGTATAGATCATGGTGGCCATCTTAGAATCCTACTTACCATAGATACAAATAGAAAATTAGCAACAGAAAGTCACTGAAACAATATGCATTCCTTTCTGAGCCACAGAATTGGATTTTTGTTCTCATAGAAGGGCAGCCATATGAGACTGATGAAGAACTTGGGACTCAATCCCAGCTTACAACTCACTAGCTGCACAATATGGGCAAATTCCTTAATCCTTCCAAATGTCTAAGTTGTGTCATACATACATACACATTTTAGTACAAAAAAAAAAAGACAGTGCCTACTTCTCTGCATCAGGGTGGGGACCCAGTCTAAGCTAGAAACCAGAACTTGATCTATTCTATTTACCTGCTTTTTGTGACCAAGAAGCCGTGGCAGGCAGGTTTGTGGTGGGTCCCTAAGCAGGTAACATGCAATAGAGCAGTGGTTCTCAACCTCTGTGGGTCATGACTCCTTTGGTCAAATGACCCTTTCATGGGGGTCGCATATCAGATATTTATATTACAATCCATAACAGTAGCAAAATTACAGTTATGAAGTAGCAATGAAAATAATTTTATGGTTGGGGGTCACCACAACATGAGGAACTGTATTAAAGGATCACAGCATTAGGAAGGTTTATAACCACTATAATAGAGGGTATACTACTTTGTAGGGTCAAAGATAACAAGTTAGATGTATCAGTGAACTCAAGATGAGGTTTTTTTTTTTGTTGTTTTTTTTGTTTTTTGTTTTTTGTTTTTTTTCGAGACAGGGTTTCTCTGTGTAGCTTTGTGCCTTTCCTGGAACTCACTCGGTAGCCCAGGCTGGCCTCAAACTCACAGAGATCCTCCTGCCTCTGCCTCCCGAGTGCTGGGATTAAAGGCGTGCACCACCACCGCCCGGCTCAAGATGAGGTTATTAAGAAGGTAACTTAATTGTGCCTTGGGAATTAGATTCAAATAGAATAAATGAGCTGGATGAGCTCAATAATTTAGAGACTATATCATCTTTCAATGTGTAGATAGATTACTTTTAGGTAATTAGGGACCAAACAGTTGAAACCTCTGAGCAATATTTCCACATACATTCAAGAAATTTGAAGCTGGCCTGTAAGGGTTTTGTGGAGATAAGTGCTACCCATACTGTGACAGTTAGGAATTTATTAATTCTCGGCTCCAAATTTACTCTGCAGGGCCTTTTCTCTGGTAATGGATGGGATGTTTAGGCATTTCCTCCTTGACATTGGGCACAATGTTATATTTTTTGTCAGTAGAGGGCACTGCAGGGACACTGCAGGGGGAAAGAAGCCTTCTCTTTCAGGTTCTCATGGGCTATACATTAAATTTTCTTGTTTCCAATTTAGGGTCTATGAGTGATGCTCATTTTTTTTTGAGGACTCCAGGTAATGTTCTGCTCCAATCACATATCTAGACCATTTATGCCTATCACTCAGCAACTTTGCACCTTTGTCTAGGTTCAGAGTCTGTCATCTTGAGGCTATTGTAATATGCTCTTTTGAACTCTTACAATAGCAGCACCCAAAATCTTGTATAAGATCTTCCATCATCTTCATCTGCCTACATTGTGAAAAGTTGTCTCTCCTGATCTGGCATTTGTGGGCGAGCTCTGATCTAGGCAAACCTATGAGGCTGCAATCACACCTTCTAAGCCCTGGGGGCTAGTGCTCTACCTGGATAAGGTGTCTTTTCCTGGGTATTCATTTCTCTTAGGCTTCAAGAATGGTTTAGGATTCCCTTTATATCATAACAGGCATTCCCAATATAGGTTAATTATTTGTACCAAACTTCCCTTGTTTAAGTTACCAAGAATTTTCTGTTTTTATACCGATTCAATTATCTTGAAAACTGATTTTACAGCAACTTGGCTGTACTTTTAAAAATCCAGTGTCTTTGATCACATACAAAATGGTACCAGATAAAGATTATCCTCAAACTTATCACTTTATGTGGCTGCTTGCTTTCACATGATTTTGTGAGTTTATCATAAAATAGCTATGGCATTTAGACCTAAGAAATTACAGCTAGTCCAATACCTCAAGTTAATTAGAAAAGCTAATTTAAGCTTCTTCACAGATAGTAAGTGTCAAACTAGAGTCAGGACACCATTTTTTTTAACCTCTCATCAGTGCCCTTTCTACTACATTATGTTAGTACTCAATATAAACAAATACTTTATGAAGACAATAATTATACCCTCAGAGTCAGTCTAAATATTAAAGTATTCTGTGATGTATAATACATTCAGCAAATATAACACCACCAAGAACACTTACATAGACTATTGTGTCATACACTGTATATAAACACCATAAAAAGAAACAGTAATACCAGTAATTCTTTATGTAGGTTGCATTTTTTTAAGCATAAAAATTTCTCCTTTTGTCCTAGGAAAGGCAAACATTTTCCACTTCTGTCATATTATATTTGTATTTCTCTTTTGTCCTTTTGGCATGGGTAACAGCTATAAAGAAGTTAATTTTTAAAAAGATTTATTTTTATTTTATGTATATGAGTGTTTTGCTTGTATGTATGTCTGTGCAACATGAATGTGCCTGGTGCCTGAGAAGGCCAGAAGAAGGTACTGAATCCCCTGAAACTAGGGTTACAGATGATTGGGAACTACAATGAAGGTGCTGGGAACCAAACCCAGATGCTCTGCAAGAGTAGCAAGTGTTCTTTATGTTCAGCCATCTCTTCAGCCCAGAGAGATTGATTTATAGTTAAAACAGTTTCTAATGTACTAATAAGCGAAGTGTTAAAATCCAATACAACACCCCAGAATACAATTTCTGGCTCAGTAATAGTGTTACCATATATCTTTAGGTTGACCACAAGGGGTGAATTGGGGCCAAGTTAGCAGGATTACATTAACTGTAATAAATGTCAAGCAGCATCCTAATGCTTTTCATCTAGAAAACTTAATATTAGAAATCATATTAATGAGAATAACTAGAACTTATATGCCTAAATGTGATAGTCACAATGAAATTTCAAGCATACAAAAATTCAATTTACATCTCGATCAAGATAGCAGCTTTAAGAGAGGATTCTGGGTTATAATTGATAAAAGCTGCCTTTTCACAGATCAGAGAACTTCTGAAGATCAATATAAAGAATTGTATGAATTTGAAAGTCATTAGCATTCTACTGAGTTCAAGAAAACTTTTATTACATTATGGGGCTTGCTGCTACACAAGTAATTAAATAATCTTTAAGGTTTGGGACAATTAGCAGAGGGAAGCTGTTCTGTAATATGTCATATCAATGTGAGGACAAAGACTAAAATGACCACTTTACTTCCTTTGCCAGACTCCTCTCTTATATCCAACTGTTGGCCTTGTGTACTTTAATCTAGACAGCAGAGAATGCACAAGAATCTCAGATCAGATGGATTTTTAGAAAAATTAATAAACGTGCAGATGTGAAAAATTATACAAAATGTTTATGAGGTAAAACAAATACCTACCGTGCAGAAAGTAGTCAAATTCATTATCAAAGTTAAAAAAGTGAAGAAAAATAGGTTAGGACAGGAGATAAAACTGAGAAAAGAGGAGAAGAGGCAAAGAGAGGGAGAGGGAACAGAGGAGGGCGAAGGGGAGAAGGGAGAGGAGAGACGAGAGTAGAAGGAAAAGGAGGAGCATATTTTTGAATGGTAAAGCACTAAAAAAATAGGAAAGTATGCAATGTTCTTCCTATTGTGTACAAAGAGCACACACTTGATTAAGGTGAACAATTTTTTTTGTTTGTTTTTGTTTTTCGAGACGGTTTCTCTGTGTAGCTTTGTGCCTTTCCTGGAACTCACTCTGTAGACCAGGCTGGCCTCGAACTCACAGAGATCCGCCTGCCTCTGCCTCCCGAGTGCTGGGATTAAAGGCGTGCGCCACCACCCACCCCCACCCCCGGGAAAGGTGAACAATGTTATTCGATTTCAGAATAGTTTTTGATTTAAGCAGTGTGACTTTAATGAACTCACATGGCCTGGGATTTTTCAAGAGTTTATCAAAGCTGAGAAGTCCTTCAGGCTTACAAATGAACAGTAGGGTTGCAACAAGTACAGTAAGACTGCAAAAGCCTTAAAGGCATGTAATAGCTCTTCCAAATGCAAAGACTACAGTGAAAGGTGGCAGTGAGGAATAAAATGATGGAACTGAAGAAAATTCCCAGATTCTCTGATGCCATTTTACCATGTGAAACAAGGG
This sequence comes from Neotoma lepida, assembly GCA_001675575.1. Classification (NCBI taxonomy): domain Eukaryota; kingdom Metazoa; phylum Chordata; class Mammalia; order Rodentia; family Cricetidae; genus Neotoma; species Neotoma lepida. The sequence continues at coordinate 333,655 of LZPO01034338.1, forward strand.
TGTTAAGAAAACAAAACAGATAGTACCCAACATGGCAAGGAACATGTAATAGAGAAGGGGCCTGCCTCATTGGGGGAAATTTCAGACTTATAGGTATAAGAAAATGTTGATCACTCCAGTATATAGTACATTAATTATCTGCAATGTGCTTCATGATCTCATTTTGTTTTTGACAACTGGATCTAATGGCAGCCCCCCCAAAAGAGCCCAGGTTGTTCAGCATCTTTTTTTCTTTGTCATATTTTACATTAATACCCATCCCTGTTCAACACTACAAGCAAATTCGCCTTCCACAATACTTTTTCACAGATTACTCTGATTTTAAAGATGAGAAATGCGAAACATCAAAATTGTCCCTAAGCCTTATTCAAGCCAGTTTTGACTATTTTATCCATATGAATATAAAATTAAGCCTTATTTCCCATCAGAAGTATGGATACAGTAGAATAAAATATATAATTTTCTTGTTTTTATTATAAGCATAATGTAAACTAATCAAAAACGGGGAATTACTTGAAGCTAAAATTTCAGCTCTCATCTTTCCAAGCAAATATAAATACTACTATTCCAGAATATTCACTTTTAAAATTTTAATAGTAATGATTTACTCTATGCTTATGATTTCCTTAGCATTATAATTTAGAATCTTTCCTTTAACACTGATCAATGAATATTTTGGGGTGGTTATATATTTATTCATAAATTATATATTCTTGAACAATTTCAGTCAGTGATTGTGAATGGTAAATATTATATACTATAAATGTACCATAGTTGACTGCAGTATTATTCTATTTCTTACTTTTCATTATTATATATTATGCTTCTTTGAACATTTCCTATAGAAAATGTTATTGTACTCCAGATTCTATTCCCAGGAAAGTATAGGAACATGGATTTTTATTTTATTTGAGAGTTTCATACATGAGTACTGTATTTCCACCTCTCCCTCTCACCTACCCAATTCCTTGCGTGCCCTCACCTAACCTACGAGGTACATTTAGTATTGCATTTATGTTTAGGGATGACCATTTGAGATTGGATAACCTTTCAGGGAGCCTGTCCCTGGAGAAAACTCATTTTACTCTCTTAGCAGCCACTGACTGCCTGTGGCTCATCATCTAAGGGTGAGACCTAGTGAAATTTCCTCCATCCACATTGGCATGTCAACTAGTGCTTCCATTATGCAGGTCTGATAAGGCACCATTCTGTTGAGATTTCATAGGTGCACCTTCTCTGTCAGGTCTAGAAGACACTATCTAGTGGCAGGCCTCCTGGTCCACTGGCTCTTACAATATCTCCACCCTCTCTTCAATGATTTTCCCTGAACCTTGGGAGTAGAGGCTACATTGAGTTCTCAACTGTTCATAAATCATTTCTGTCATTTTATGAAACTTAACATAACCATTCTATGCTTAAATTTATTCATCTATACGAGATAATAGTAATTTTTTTCCTGAGTACAAAAGTGGGTTAGTTTGTATATCGCACTCAAAGTAAAAACAGAAGTAAATTTGCAAAATACCATGTAAATATTAGAATTAATGTTTCTGAGATTGGAAAGTATGTCAAACTTGCTTCCCTAAAAGGATTTGGTACTATAAATGTATAACAATAAATTAAGCCCATTCTATTTTCATGAAAGTTCCCATCAGCACATGAGTATATTTAAAAGTATATGTATGAATAGATAGAAAACACATTTTATTACTGCTTTATAAAAATTCCGTGATATCTGAGAATAACTGCCTCTGATGAGTACTAGTAGTGGCTACAGTTTAATAAGTAATGTGGAGATTGTCACTTTAAAAATATTAAAACTTAGAATATACACATTATCTTTTGATAGTTAAAATTGCCATTTAAAAATAATTAGCACTTCTATGTGGTTTTCTGTTCTTAATCATCTTATCTGTGTTTATCAAGTATTATTTGTCATCAGGTACTTTCCTATTCAGTAATTTGGCTTATTTTGTTTCACTTATTTAATAATCTTATTTTAACACATGTATCAAGAAAGTACTTTAGTAACCTTGTTAATCTAAAAACATTTTTTTTAAATTTGTTTTTGCACATGAGCTTTGGCCATTGCTTTTCTTTAAAATATTTGCAGTTTTTCATCCACTGTCTTCTGGAAATATATTCATTCATATTCACATTCTCTCTTTTTCTCTCTCTCTTTTCCCCCTTCCTCCCCCCTCTCTCATTCTCTCCTTCTCATTTGAGACAGGTCAATATGTAGCCAGGTTGACCTGGAGCTCATGATCCTCCTGCTTCAGTTTCTCAAGTGCTGGGATCACAGACATACACCACCAAACTGAGCTTCATTTTCTCTAGTCCCTCTGGTTAAATAAATGCAGGGTTACTTCTTGCCATTATAATTATGAAATATTACTATGATAATATCTTGAAATAATTATCCTTCTAATACATTTTCTAACTTTGGTGAATATCCAAATTTCTAGTCCAAAATTATTCTATTATAGCCTTTATTATTGCTTCCTTTCTTAGAAAGTTGTTGATGAGTTAACTAAAATCTATCCTCTAAAATCTTTCTCTCATATTTGCCATTTCTGAATATATAAATATCTTAGTACTGTGTTGTTAAAGTTCACTTGGTGTCTCACTCTCAAATTTTCTTGATATCTGATTTTATTTTAGTATGTGGTATTACTTCTGTTTCTGTTTTGTTACTTTTAATACAATCATTTTCTTAGCTCACTTGGTCTCAGCTTACAGTGTACCTACCTTCTTTATAATATGATATATATTTTTTAAATAGGTAGCAATCTTTTGACTCTTACTATGGACATTAAACAGGCTTAATAAGCCTACTTCACGAGGCAGAATTAGTTTTATATTGTAGTGTATTTGATTGTATTTCCTCTTTTCTGTTTTTTTAAACTAATCCTTACACACTGACCTAATTAAGAATAGACACCTCACAACTTTCCTTAGCTCTGTAAGTTTTCCTAGGTGTGTTAAAGGGTGCAATGATACCTGTATTTCCTTATGGAATTCCTAAGGTATCGTAGCTTTCTATACATGATCATTTCCTTCCCCTCGACAACTGCCTCCCATCCCTTTCAGACAAAAGAAGATCTAGTCTACTACAATCATCTTCAACTCATTTTCTTTATTATAAATATGTTCAAACAATTATTATACTAATGTACCATTTGAACATTGCTTTTGCTACTTACATATTTTTTAAAGAGAGGGTCTCACTTCTGGTGTGCTTGGGAACTCACTATGCAAATGAGGCTAGGCATGAATTCACAGACTTTTGCCTCTATCTGTCTCGTAAGTGCTGGGATTAAAGATGTACGCCACTATGTTCATCTCTATTTATGCAAATCTTGGTTTCAATCATATCAGAATGTTTTATGTAATCCAAAATACTATAAAATCTGAATTGCCAGAGACCTATGAATTTTTTTCATCTTAAAGCATCATAAAAATTTTGAAGAGTTCTGTTATTTAACATTAGTTTAGTGGAGGATGGATGGGAAATGGAATGGTAACACGGCAGAGAATTGTATTCTGAGCTGAACTGACTGGCCAATGCTATCAGTGTCTCCAGCATCACCAGACATGATGTTAAATTTCTAAGTAGCTAGGGTGTGGAATTTTCCTAAGGAAACATACTGCATTTATTTTGAAAGTTTTAAAGTATTATTTATCTAGTCACTCATTTGTAATAGCAAGTACCTCAGAATCTGGTATGTGAAAAAGATAGGTGAGTAGAATTTACTACTAGTATAAGTTCAATTTACTAATAATCTAAGTTCATCATTAGAAATTTATGTAAGAAATAAAGTTAATTTAACATAGAAATTATTATTTATTTTAGTTTTAAATAAAATTTCAAACATTATTTTATACTCTGAAAGTACTTATTTCCTTAACAAAACTAATCAAAATTAGACAGGGCATTTTATAGAAGAGAAATCTTACAGTATTCCCTTACCTTTAAATTAATTTCTGTTTGGGTGGGAGGTGGTGGGGAGGTGAAAAGTGTGATCAAGAATATATTGTATGAAAAACATAATAAAAATAAGTTCATTTCTGTTATCCTGGCACAGAGTGGCAGCTGAAATTTTTTGAGAAATAAAATTTCTTATTTTCATAGCCTTCTATCAATTATTATTTTGTATTTAATTACTTTGTAAGCATTTGAATGTTGTTTAAAAATATGCATTTTCCCCTACTGGAACTATTCTTCCTCTTAATCAAATTACATCAACAGATGTGAAAATATATACCATATTTACATTAAGCAAAAAATGAAAAGCAAAGAGAAATCATGCCTAGAAATGAGAACCTAAAATGAAGCTAATATATAAAATGAGTGCAACTATTAACTACTTCAAACTTAACATTTCTAGCAACCAATACATAAGGGAAATTAAACACAAGTGTTTTGATACAATAGATTATTCCTGAAAAATTGCACAAAGAGACAATCACAACACATACACTGACCTCAATAAAAGCCAGGAAGTAAACACAATGAAGAACCCAGAACAGCAGGTCAAAGTTTAAGTAAGTAAATTCAACAGTTCAGGAGGAACAGTCACTGCTGCAGAAAATTCAATGCCAATGCAACAGTCACTCAAAGGAAATAAAAATATAGGACATGAAGGGTCTTCTCATTTTCCTTAATAAGTGAAACAACATGCACAGCTAATTAGTAGCCCTGAGTTCCACAGGAAACAGGACAATACAATTGACAAGGTCTCAGGGAACTAGAATTAACAATAACTACCAGATCCAAAAAGAGCATGGACCTTTGTATCAGATTTATATTCAAATTCAGCACCCAAATGTTTTATTATCTGCAACCCACAGTTTCACTTACTGGAAAATTATGATTAAATGAGATATAGGTTGGGTATATCTTAAAAAGAATGCTTTGGAGCAGAATGTGTTTTGGATTATGGATTTTTTTTTGTTGTAGAAAATTTGCACACACATGATGGAACAACTTGGGAATGTGATCCAAGTGTAGATACCAAGTTCATGTGTTTCTTATATATACCTTATATGGCAATTTTATATGTTATTTCAGATACTTTTCCTGCGAAAAAAGTTATATACACTGAACCATTAGAAAATAATGGTGTCAACATTTTAGCAACTCACAAGGACAATCAATGGTTATTTGACACCACCATCATTGCTTACTCTAAATGTATGTGATACTGAAAAGAAGCCATTGTCCTGTAGTTATTCACTTAAGTACAATAGTAAAAGAGACACCATTGACACAGTAAAAGAGATGTTCAGAGTAACTGACACAATTAGCATCATCAAAATACCTACATCTGCTTTTATCCAGTAGCAGCAATAAGCAAATACAGACTTTTGGTCTTTACCTATGATGTATCATGATTAAAAGGTTATTGCAAAAGATGTCATATTGTTTTAGCTAAGAAGAAAGATGACCCTTTAATTTAGTTCCTCATGTTGTAGTGGCATCACAACCATAAAATTATTTTCATTGCTACTTAAAAACTGTTAATTTGCTACAGTTATGAACTGTAATGTAAATATCTGTGTTTTCTGATAGTTGTATGCAACCCATGGCCACTCAGCCCCAAAGGGGTTGTGACTCACAATGAGGGCCACTAGATAAGTCACAGTTACAGGATCAAGGAGTAGGTCCCCTAGAGATAAGGGAGTATTATACTGGATACTTTTTAAAATGTTTCTTCTAGAGTCATCTACTCTATTAAAAACAGATTTTTGTCTCAGAAGGCTCTTCTTGATCTTATGAACTATTATGATTTCTTGTTCTGTTATAAATGAACATTTCTCTATTCCTCCAATAAGCCCATTATCTGTTTTCACTGTGTCAACAATAGGCACTTTCTCTGCTGTATTAAAAATGCCATCTTTGGCCGGGAAGTGGTGGCACATGCCTTTAATCCCAACAATTGGGAGGCAGAGGCAGGTGGATCTCTGAGTTTGAGGCCAGCCTGGCCTACAAAGCAAGTTCCAGGACAGCTAGGACTGTTATACAGAGAAACCCTGTCTCGAAAAATTAAAGAAAAATGGTATCTTTACTGTAACATGATCATTTTGATTCAGAACAATTTTGACTATTAAACTACCACCAATGAATGAACAACTACAGTATTAATGATGATATAACCTTTGGTATCTATTCCAATTAATATTTTCATTTTCCCATAAGCAGAAGCTTTATTATCAACGTTCATGTTGAGTCTTGCTTTAAATTTGTGCAACTAGCTTAGGAAATAAATACAGTTCCATTTAAGTTTCGATTCATTGAGGTAGATCTGTCCTTGTTTCATCTCAATCAGCACATTAAGTGGAAGGTGGTGATTACAATGCAGTGGGTCCACTATTTAAAAACGTTAACTGAGATTTCCAGTTTTGAATTTCTGAGGCATTCTTTTCAGCATTTTAGCAGAGTACTTCACCAATTCATTCTTTTGTTTCCTTACGTCATACATAGTGGTCATTCCGATACCACATTCTTCTGTGAGAAGTTTCATACTTACACTGCTGTCCAATTTCTTCAACAGTTTACTTTCTGTATTACAGATCAACATATCTTTATCTTTTTTCACTGTGATACATACAGATTATCTACAGACATTTTGGGGGTATTTTTCAGCAATATCTTTATAGTACAGAGGGAATAAGCAAAATTAAATAAAGAAATAAACTACGGTAAGTAATGCACACAGGTCTTATGCAGAATCTGTAGCTGGCCCCTATGCAAGCCATTTCATTATCCTTTGCAGGTATTCTTATATTAGATACACGAAAAAGATGTATCAGAACTTTTGTTGAGGTCTGAGAGAGTCATCTTTTCCTTGGTGATGTTAGATTAGTTGTGTTATGAGCCTGAATTTCAATGAGCCCCATCATATGAGGTCAGGAATGGAATTTTTCACTTACAGTATTGGTGGCATCATACATGTGGTCAAAAAGTTTAGATTTTGGAGCTGGTGAAATGGCTCAGTGGGGAATAGGCATTTACTGCCAAGCCTGATGACCTGAATTTGAACTCTGGAACACACATTATAGGAGATAACCCACTCCCACGAGTTTCCTCTGAGCTCCACATGTGTGTATGCTACATGTATATGTGCATACAACAATTTTATATTTTGAATGAACTTCAGGATTACTACTCAACCTGTAATATGCTTATAGAATTTAAACTAGTGCTTGGACTATATATATATATGTGTGTGTGTGTGTGTGTGTGTGTGTGTGTGTGTGTGTATCTTAAATATTTCCTTTCTGTTAGGGATAATTATTTTTTCTTCCTACACTAAAAGGGAAGAGAGTACATCACTTGTTCTTTCCGGAGACCACCCTAAAGAAATGACAAAGGTCATCACCGCTACAGGATGAGGGAAAGAGCATTAACTTAGCATTGCTGCCATTCTGAGTTCATGTTTCCCTCCACATATTTAGGCAAGATATTTTATATATGTCTCACTCCTGAAATGTAACATTTTGTGAGTATGCACATAATTATAAATGGAAAGAATAAAAATATCAAGACACATGGATCTTCACGAACTACCACATATTACTACAGAAGGGCCATATTCTCCCAGCAGAAGTGAAGAAGGTATTAGCACAGGTGAGTATTCTTTAGAAAGATTTACAAAAAGTAAAGAAGCAAGGTGTTCACTAACAACAGATACCTTTTCACTTTGAGAGTATAATAGAACCATACTTCACTTCTCATAATAAAATATCAGCAAACTTCCAATGAGATTCAAATTGTCCTCTGGTCTTTACATGCATACTGTGGCATGTATTCATACCTTCCCCAACATCAACAAAATAAATAAATGTAAAAAAATTAACCAAAGAAATTTATGGATTCAACGAATACTGACAAATTGCCAGCTAGAAGTCTGGTTGTTGAGTATAAGATCAGAGCAAGGAAGTTTGATTTTCTTAGGAAAGATTTCATCCAAATGAATATAGCGATAAATTACTCCCACTGTAGAAGAAAACACCTTGTTCTGATATATTTTTAAGTCATAAATTACTGAGAAAAGTTCTTCTTTCCAATTCTGTTTTCAAGGTAATTTTATTTTACTCAAATCTTGCCTCATATAATAATATTCAAATATTAAATTATTTTTTCTATTAGCTAAAACAAGATGACCATAACTAACCTGTTTTGATTCTTTTATAGTTTTCTTAAATGTATACTTAACTAATGTAGGTTAGTAGATTTTTTTTTATGGATTACTTTTTGCAAGCAATAGTCTTTTAATTGATAAGTAAATACTGTCTAATGGAGATAAAAATATATGCAAATCTACTTACCACATGAAGAATTTTATTCTCAGTTTCATATACAGTGCAATCCTGAAAACAAGAACAAATATTATGTTCAAAAATTATTATCCATTTTAAAGTATGTTTTTAGGAATTGTACTAAGAAAAAATCTTGACATTTCAAGTAAAAACTGAAATAAGAACGGGAAAAATCTGGAAAGTTTACATTTTTTAGTCAAATAGAACCAATGGTAAGGTTAGAAGGTCAGTTATTTTGCCTTAAGTATATTTTCTAATTTGACTAACTTTAAGTACACACAAAAAAGAGCAATAGATGTTAAGACTACTTTGGATATGTTTAAAAAATTATTAGACATTTTCCATCTAAAATTTTACCTGTGATAAATGAATCTGTCAAAATATCTCCAAGATTTTAAACATTGATTCATTACAGGTTAGACCATTAAGAAAACATTAACATTTATTTCAACATTCATATCAAAATCTCATACTTTTATATTTTTAACTACTCAAACTACCAAATCTACTTTATATTATATATTTAAAAGTAACAGGTTTATAGTTCTTATATAAATTTGAAATCTCTGAAATTGTAAAGTATTATTTTGAAAACTATCTATATTTTTATCTCAACTGTTTGTTAACCAATATGAAAAGGTAACTTCTGCTTAGAAACATAATGCTTCTCATTTGCTTCAAGAAATTTGTAAACTGGCCATAGACACGATATTTATTAGTAGTGACCCAATAAGAGTGATCTGAGAATTAAGTAAGAAAATGAGATAAACTTCTTGGTCCAGAGACTGACACACAGGGAGTAATAAATATGCTACAATATATTACTCTTGTTTGGCATCATTATTTTAATTTTTAAAAAATCTATTGCTTTTACTTAAAAATACAAAATTAGCAATTACTTGGTACATTACCCAAAAACCCATATTCCACTCTATTATGTATTTTAAAGAATTTTGTTTTGTTTCCTCTGAAATTCATTTTAAACGAGAAGATCTACATTTTTATAATATTATTTCAGTATAATACTTTCTTCAGATAATCTTCGGGTACATACTCACAACAGAGGCACATACTTACTAATCAGGGGCAATATTTTTTTATGAATCTTGTTATATTGCCCAGGCTGCCTTTAACTTGTCCTTCTCTGTCTCAGCTTTTTGAGTAGCTATAACTAAAAGGCATGTGTCACTGTACCTGGCATATTAGAACAAGGATTTATGAGGAAAAGTTAGGTTAGATTCATTTCCCGAATCTAAGGTAATACTTGTGATTGAGTCTCATGTGCTGAAGGAGAAAAGTATGTCTACCAACATAGTCACTTCAGTACCTGTACATATTTAAAACAAAGTCAACTCTTACTAATTATGAATTATGTATACAGAGAAACCAAGGTAAGAATAAGCTATTTATGTAAGGAAAATGAACTTAGAATATTATCTAAATTTGGAAGATTTAATGTTACAGAAATTATTTTTTAACACAATTGCATTGGGAAGAGATAATTTGGAAAATGCTGGGAGGTTGCCTGGACTAATGCTGTTTTTTTCAGCTTGCTTCAGCAGCAATGGATTTAAGTTTCATCATTTATCTACCTTCCCAGAATCAAAAGTTATTATTAAACATTCGAACTTCAAAGGGAATCTCCTTAAGAAAGTAAATATCATTTAAATGAATATTCTACTAGTGGCATAATAATGTATATACCCTGCTAGTAGCATAATAATCATACAAGATAATGATTTAACACCATATCTAATGTAGATATGACACAAACAATATTTAAAATAATATTAAAAGTATTTTTAGCAACCACTGCTTGTTGTAAATAGTATTAATGTACTAAATCTGTTCTATATGCCTTATAAGACAAAACAAAAAAGTCATGTATCATTCTGTTATACCTGCATCATTAATAATTATCATTTTAGTAAGGGATAAAGCAAATACATACATATTAAGGAAGTACAAAAACCCTTATACCCTCTTGATGTTTTATGTATGTATGTATATATGTATGTATGTATGTATGTATGCACATAAATATTTCTTATCTCTACTCACTGAGAAGGCACAGGAACAAAGATCAACTTAGTAATAATTTTTCAGTTCTATGGTCTTGTTATACCATTTCTCAGGCCTTCTTGGAAAATGACTAATTCCAAATCAGATTAGAAATATACATGATAAGAGTGGACCATATATTAAGATAGTATGAAACTATCTAAGATGACTAGTATTGAGCTAAGAGTTAACATGCAGAGATTCCTACTTCCTAAGGAGAATAATCTGAGTACATAAGAAGATAATAGTGCAATGGATGGAAACACACTAAATACTGTGGAATACTAATTATGTTAATATGTCTAAGGTTTTAATATGAAATTTAAAAATTACTAGTGGTGATAAAATATATTTAGTAAAATAGTTTAGTGATATTATATATACTGAAATGATTAAACCATGTAGAATAGATGTCTTTCCCTCTTGAATGAGTAACTATTAATCTATTGTGCTAGGCACACAAAAACGAGTAAAATATGGTGTGATGGTTAAATTCCCAACTTGTCATGACCTAGAATTACCTAGCCAGAGAATCTCAAGTACAGACTGTCTACATTTGGGTTGGCCTGAGGCTGAGTCCAGGGGGTTGTCCTAAGTTAATATAAGAAGACCCAGTTCACTGTGGTTGGTGCCATTTCTTAGGCAAGGTTCCTGAATGATGTAAGAATGAAAACATTGAGCTGAGCACAAACAAGCAAGAAGTACGTATGCATTCATTTCTCTATTCTTCACTGTGAATTTGATGTGGTCAGCTGACTGAAGTTCCTGTCTTGACTTTCTCACAATGATGCACTGTAGCTGGAATTATGAAATGAAATAAGCCCCTTCCTCTCCTAAGTTGCTTCATGTTCGGGTATTTTATTACAGCAACAGTAATGAAACCAAATCGCATAGCATTTGCACAGATGTGCCAAAAAACTATACAGGGATCTGCAGTTTTCATGACATTTAAAGTTTAATGTCTTTAAAAAGATAAATGCCACAAAATTATGTGAAAGAGTAATTATTTACTTTTAAAAGTTAATACTCTTCTTATAAAATTCACTACAACTGGATTACAGTATTCCTTGTTTCAGTCAAATTTCAAACTTGTAAAAATATTCACCAGCTGTGGTACAGTGCCTCAACTTATTACAATTATAGTTGGAGATTTAATAGTATTTGGAAAATGAACTAGTTGTATATGCTCAATGATTCTGATGTAATCTTTTTAAAGTCTAAAGAAATAGATACATCAGGTGGCCAAGGTAGTTAAGATTTTCAACCAGAATAACAAAACATACACAAATGTTAGAATTAAGCTTACCATTTAAAATAAACATAGCTAAATGACTTAAGTGAATTTTTTAATAAAATGAATTTTCAATTGATATTTTGTAAGTTTTTAAGTGCAAAACCTTAAACATTAAATCAAGACATTTGGGATTCCTTTGATTAGTTTAACTGACACAATTATAGGGCTTGAGGAGCAGAGGAGGAAGCAGACAAATTTTACCTAAAATCAATTAGTAATGGTAGCTTTTAACTGGCAGCACAAATAAAGAAGTGTACAAGAGCAATGTATCTGCAGTCAAACACATTTAAGTTAATGTAATCAATTTCAAATTTTAGCTTTCCATATAAGGATTACTCCAAGACCAAGTTAAAATGCACTCATAGATTTCATTCCCAGTAATACAGATTCAGTAGGCTCCCAAATGGAGACTGCCAAGATGATTTTGATGAGATGGTATTTTTAGACGAAGTTTATTTATTTTCCACGATTACTATATGATAGAGGAAGAACTAACCAAACTAAAAACTATTAAATGTCCAGAATTCACAAACTGGAAAACTGGTTTAAACACATTGCTACTGGCTTACTTTAAACAGTCCTCTATTCCTTACAATCTTGTGATGCACACATTCACACAACTTATCAGTTGATTTTTTTCATCCACTAAACTTATTTAATAGCTCACTAGTTGGAATAGCTGCTTATACTTGATTGTATCTCTACCTTGTTTTGCTTACATTGGCTTGATTCTTATTGAAAGCCAGAGGCATTTATCAAAGAGGAGGCCACAGCATATTAAAAACTGTATAACAACACAAAGGAACAGAGTCAGTGCATAGTAACCTGCTATCAGGGAAAATAAGAAAAACTAAATAACCATTTGATAATTTGTTAAGCACTAATTTTATTATCATGGTAAACATTTAAACAGCCCCGGGTGTTTGGAAGATTAATTTTATTAGTAAATTATTTTACTTCCGTTAAAATACTTGCTTCACAAAGTGTAGGTTTTATTAACACTTGGGGTCAAATCTTTTCCTAAAAAAAACATATCTCAAGTTTTAAAAAGAAAATAATATTGCATATAGAAAAATCTACTACATCCTTATGAACATATCCATGCTATGAAAAGATACAACTCTCATATTATTATTATTTTCATGTTCAAATTAAATTTAGTTTTTAAAAGTTGGATTTAGAACAATATACATTCCCACAAATTCTTTTCAATAGCTAAAGCTGTCTTTTACTGTATATGTAAAATGAAATTTGCAATTCTTCATCCTTACCCATATAATGCTTCTGTAAACCATGTGATTCGAATTTTACACACCTAATTCCTAAGGAGAAAGTATTCACAAAAATGACGACTGTTTCTCCAATTTTGATCATTTCTTTCAAAAAGTATATACACAGAAACACCATCTTATAGATGAGCTGTATCATAGACTATAATCAATTATCCTTTCTATAAAAGAATGATATCTTTGCTATACTGAGCACAGAACATACAAAATTAATTCTATTCCTACACACTACTAATGGTATACTATGTAACTGGTCAATAAATTTTAAGCACCAAAATGTCATAATTCCCTGAATAAATAGCATTTCTCATTAACATATATGTATATTATACTCACAAGAACATTACACAGGTTATTAAATACATAAAAAGAAATAGGTCTCTAGTGCTGTATACAATTGTATTTTATGGAGCTGTATTTTTATAACTGCCTTACTATCAGTCTAATTTTAGTGTCAAATACCATACTCTTTATAAATAAAAAATCTTAGAAGTAAGATTTTAAATGACCCATCAATACAAGCCTTTGGATATGGTATATTCATACTATATACCTTTAGATAATTCTGTCATTAAACTACTGAAATGTCTTATATGCCTGAGTAATTCAAGCAACAAGTTGTCTCTCTCATTGCTTTCTTCTGTCACTCCCTCTATACATTCAAGTCACAGTTCGCCATAAGGCTTTTTAGTATTTTTGAAATGCAATGTTAGGCACCTTTGGGTGATCCGAGATACATTAAACTTGATCCCTGGATTTCCTTATTTAGTGTGGGAGAAAACAATAAGAAAATGTAGACAATATAATGTTAATGAAAAGGTCCATCAAAAGGAGATAAATTATGAATAGTAATTCTGGTTTACCTCTTGCGGGGAAGAGATGGTATTTTAGCTGGCCTGAATGGCTATCAAATCAGAAAACTTGGAATTCAGGGCAAAATAACACTTCAGGTTGTATAAAAAACTGAACAATGGCAAAAATCAGTAAGGAACATGGAGACACACTTCCCTAGAGGATAAAGTATGTGCAGGGAATGCAGTGCGAAAGAAAGCAGGGCAGTAATAAAGAGTTATTTTATGAAAATATGAAAAGGCTTAGGCTGTCAGGAAGTTTTGTTTGTCTTTAAAGGAGAATAAAATTTTTATTTACTTCAAAGCTCCTGCACACCAGGGGGCAAAATTTTAACAACTAATTGATAAATTTTCTTCACTTTCCTTGGGGAAGGATTGAAGCTGAGGCAGCCTACTTAAACACTAAAGTTACAAAGCATTTGAGTTGTGAGTAAATAAAATACTCTGAAATATGGGCTTGGTCTGAGGTTATAAATGGAGAGGAGATGAGAATAGGTGGATGAGACATAGGTAGCCAAAAATGAGAGAATAAGGGTGATTGTTTGATCACATTCAAAAGACAACTGGGAAGAAAATGTTAAATGATATGCCAGGGGCTCAAGCACAACCAAAGGATGAAGGGCACAGTGGACTTGGAAGACAGTTTTGGGAAGCGAAAATAGTTTTATTTTGAGCACATGAAATTAGAAGTGGCTTAAGGATAGAACATGTTATATAAAACTGTCTAGCAAGCAGCTAAAAAGGCTGAACTGGTATTGAAATATAGCCAGATCTTCGAGCTATTTACACTGAAGTGAAAGTTAAAGCCACCAGAAACCAACAATTTCATTTAAATAGAGTATATATGGCAGAAAGACATCTGAGGATGAAAATCTCAGACAAACACTTATTTAGGAGCCAGACAGAGGAAACGTTAGTCATTCAAAATTTGAGAAAGTAGCTTTACACTTTAATACTGCCTTAGGAAAATGTCCATAAGTGACAAAAGGCAAATAATTTCTTCTTTTAATTTTTGAGATTAGACCATTTCCCCCTTTCCTTTCCTTCCTCCAAATACTTCTATATAACCCTCCTCACTCTTTCAAATTCATGGCCTCTTTTTCTCATGAATTTCTGTTACAAGCATATATGTATATACATATATATTCCTAAATATAACCTGTTCAGTTTGTATACTATTACTTCTATGTATGTTTTCAGGATTGATCATTTGGTATCAGATAACCAGTTGATGTGTTCTTCCCTGTGAAATACTCTGTTTCCCTCTCAGCATTCCTTAGTTGCCTGTAGTTCTTTGTGTAGGGTTGAGGCCAGGTTAGGACATATATTGGTGCCTTTCTTGTTCGGCTAATGTTTAGACAGTCATGTTGGTAAAACTTTATGGGAACAGCTTTAGGAGACAAAATCCCACAGCAAAATTCCTGATCCTATGCCTCTTACAATCTTTTGGCCCTTTTCTACAATGTTCCCTGAGCCTTAGGTGCTGGAGTGTTTTATAGATGTGTTCATTGGGACTGGGCTCCACAACTCTGCATTTTGATTGGTTGTGGTTTTCTGTAACGGTTTCCATCTGCTACAAAGGGAGGTTTTCTGGATGGGGCACGAGGACTACACTTATCTGTGGGTATAAAAAATATTTAAAATGTTGATAGGGATTGTGCTGGTTTAGTAAATTAGTGGTTGTAGATTTTCCTCCAATAACCATGACTTTGTTGCACTGAATAGTTAGCTATGATTCCAGTACTAGGCATAGTTTCCCAGTTGTTGAATGGGTCTTAAGTCAAATTAGAGAGCTGTTGGTTACCTCCAAGGTGTCAACACCACCACCACCACTACCACCACCAACACCACTACTACAACTACACTCTTAGGATTATCTACACCACGAGGATTGTTGATATGGTTCATAGGCATCATAGCTGGGTAGGACTTTTGGTTGCCTCCCTCCTTTGAAAGCTTGCATGGCAGCTTCAGATACCATGAAAGCTAGTCCACAAGGAGGAGGCATTCAGGTCAGCTCTAGCTCAGGGTCAACCAAGGACAAGAGCAATTATTTGTATATTTTGATGGTCTCTTGGACAACCCTGATCAACAACTCATAAGTGGGTTTCCCGTGACTGCTTTTAGGGATTTTCTTAGGTGGTCTTTGGCTCTTGGAGGGGGCACTGTCAGCCCAGAAAGGAAAAAGTTCGGTTAAATTATATATACATATTTATATACAGAACATGCGTATAATAGTATTTTTATAAGGTAATATAATTATTCTTTATGATATTTAAAATCTGTATTAGTAATCTGATTGGAGAAATGAGAAAGCAGGGGTCTCTTTAGGGAGGGGATATGGGAGGTAAATACAGAAGGAGGGAGGAGGGTAAAGGAGAGTAATAGGGTATAATTCATCTAACTGGGAAATGGGAAAGGAGGGGTCTTTGGGGATGGGGGAGGTAGCTAAATACAGGAGGAGGGTGAAATAACAATAGCTTCACTTTTAAAGACCAAAAGCTGACTGACTTGTTAGTGCAAAGAAAATTGTCCATGGGTTAATGGATAGGCATTATCAGAATGTTATAGTTTAGCTCTTTGGGATTTCATCCTACATGCTGTTGAGATATAATGCAGATGGGGTGAAAGCTCTTCCTCAACAGTGTGTCTACCCTATTTTAAAATTAATTGAGAATTTCAATGTACTGTGAATATATTCACTTTCTCAGCTCCTTCCCTTACGACCCTCCTTTCCATCCTTTTATCCATTCCTTCACAATTTTGAGATTATGTCTTTTGCTTTTTTCTTGTTTCGCCAACAAGTCTAGTTTGTTATCCAGCTCGTTTTGGGATTGTGACTTGTTCTGTTGTGTAGTCAGCCTACCTGAAGTCACATTATTAAAAACCCCTTGACTATCCCTCTCCCAGAAGCAATCAATTGCTAACAGTCCCTCAACTACTAGTCAGGTTACATATTGTTTTCATGCCCTCTATGCTGGGGTTTTGCCTGGCTAGATCTTGCACAGGTTTTCTGCATACTATCCACCATTTTGACCAGCTCAATTATCACAGCCTTGTTTGTATTCCGGCCATCATTATTTTAAGAAAGATACTGGTTATCTATTTTATTTATAAGGGCCATTTATTCTCAGAATTTCCTAATATTTTCATTTGTTTATATGTGATTATTAGTGGTAATAGAGAAAAGAATACAAAAAGAATGGAAGTGTGTGGATGGAAATGAGCTTCACAGATAAAAAATAGAGACATAAGTAAATAACACACACAAGTAGACAGGTACTTGGCAATAAATCTGTAAGTATAAAATGTCTTTCAATGTAGTTAATTACTGTATCTTTTTGCTATTATGCTTAATGCCTCTATCTTCTACAATATGCCACACTCTAAAATACAAGGAAAAACAATGAATTTTCTTTTGATGAGACAACTGTAATTAGTAGATTAAAATATAATGGCAATGTTTATACTTACCTCACAGAGTTGTCATGAGTATCACAATAATAACAACTCTGTTTGCCTATGAACATCAAATGACATGAAAATGTTTGGCAAATTATAAAACATGTAAATGTTAGCAGTTATCGTTATCCATAGACTGAAATGAAAGCAGATGAAATTAGATAACCACTAAGATTCTTTTCCACCTAACTAATACTATATTTCTGTGCTTTTTTTAAATTTATTTTTGTTGTCCTCATCTATAGTCAGGTTCCCTCTACTTCACACTGTGTGATACACTGTATCCATACATCTGGAGATTATAATTACTTTTGCAATATATTATCTGTTTAGGTGGCTAAAATGCACCAATCAGTAATACTATGACATATTAAGGAAGGATATTTAACAAAGATAGTATCAGTGTCTCTTACTTAACAAAGCTGTAGTGGAATGTTCAACTTTTCCCACATTTCTTGATCACTAAATTTTTACGAACATAATGAGTGATTAGACTAAGTCATGCATTACTATGGATTCTAAAGAAATAAATGCACAGATCATCTCCCAAAAATAGAAAGGTGAAAAATGGAGACAAATACAATTCCAAATGGAAATAATACAAAGCAGGAAAGAAAACTTACACATACATATAAAAAATGGGGGCCACAGAAAACAGAAGCAAAAATAGCAAGTGGAACTACGTCAACCTAAAAAGTTTCAGTATAACAAAATAAATTATTAAAAAAAACCAAAAACACTGAAATAGAAGCACATGTGAATCCCTGGGTTCCATCCTCAAAACTCCCAGAACAAATTAAAAATGTAATAGGAGAAAGAAAATATTTGCAAACTATATATCCATAAGGAATTGTTACATAAAATATACAAAAAAATTGCATGCTAAATGAGTAAAACATAAAAAACAAATACTCCAATAACAACTGAGCAAAAGACCTGAGTAGACATCTTTGCAAAACAGATATAAATAGTCAATATCACTAATCCTCAGGGAGGCTTAAGACCAGAATGAGGTATTATCTTCCTACTGTTGTGATGGCAATTATCAAAATGTCAAAAATATTTCAAAAATGTTGAGAAATGGAATCTCTTGACTATTTTTCATGAGAATGTAAATTTATGCAATAATTTTGAAAAATGAGGCTACTTTCAAAGTAAAAATTAGAATTTCCATATTATCCAGCAATACAATCTCTGTATATATATCCAAAAGAAATAAAATCACTATCTCAGAGAGTTATCTGCACTGCTTCGTTCATTGCCATAATAGTCACAGTACACAAGACACAGGGAAATATTTAAGTGTCTTGAAACAGATAAATTAATACAGAAAATGCGATAAACACATATGCACCAAAACACAGAATATCATTCAACCTAAATAAGATGAATCCTGACAACTGCTTCAACATAGATGAACCTGGAGAACATCATAGTATTTGAAATAAACCAGATTCAGAAAGACAATTACTGCATGATCTCACTTATACATGGAGTCTGAAAAACAAAGTTAAACTCATAGTATCAAGAAGTAGGATGCTGGTTAAAAGCATTAGAGGATGGGAGAAAGATGTTCAAAGGGTACAAACTTTCAATGACAAGGTGAAAAGTTCTTTCCTTAAGGATGTGGTTCAGTGATAGAGGGCTTATAGGACTTTCCCAGCATGCACAAGGTCCTAGGTTTCATGTCTAGCACCATAAAACTAAAACAGAAGAGAATAAATAGTTCTGGAGACCTGCTACACATCATGATGATTATAGTAAATAACAATGTATTGTATACTTAAATTTGCTAACAAGATAGATCACACCACAGGCACAATTGTGTAAGGTGATAAATATGTTAATTACTTTGGATATGACAATTATTTCATAGTGTATACATATGTAAAAGTATCATTCATATATACCTTAAATCTATAGTTTTGTCAATAATATTTCAATGAACTGGAAAATTATGAGTAGGTGGTTGCAAAAGGAAAAATAGCTAAAAGAGGACCTATGTAACCAGTTTGAAGAAGAAAAAATACATTTTGGTCAAAGTGAAGCATGCTAAGAGTCTGGATGCCAAGGTGAAGAGAGTAGCAGGAGTTGGAAAACATAGGAGCAAGGATTAAGTGTACTTAGGGAAATAAGCACAATTTGATTTTCCTGAAGTTTGAACTGTGACACAAGACAACTGAAATTTGAGGTGGAGGAGGTAGGTTGGCAGTCAACAATTTTTAAAAGAGCTGAAAAGTTTAAGATTTCTACTGTATGTTAAGGGGAGTTTCTGAGGATATAAACAGAAGAGTATTATGATATCAATTCCTTTGTGGTAATATGAGTTATGGGACCAAAGAGGAATGGGAGAGAATATTGCCAACAAGGGTTTCTTCAAAGATTTGTATCTGACTTATTTTCACTCTTTCTGTTAGATTATAGATTATAGAATGACTTTATATACAGCTTTTTAACATCTTATTGGTGAAGTAAATATTACATAAAAAATATTTAGGTGATTCTGTTGGCTTTTGGCTTTTTGAGACAAAGTTTCATGTGGCCCAGATTCACCTCAAATTCTCTATGTAGCACAGGATGACCTTGAATTTCTGCTACTCCTGTGTCCATCCCCCAAGTGTTGAAATGACAAGTGTGCACTGGCATGCCCAACCCTTTGGTTCCTTTATTAAAACATGGATAGGGAAGAGATGCTGTAGAAACAAAATCTGTAAAATTGCACAATTCTTATAGATTAGCCATGCTGGTTGATATCTATGAATCCAGACCTCAGAAGGCTGAGGTGGGAGAAATGCGAGTTTGAGGCCAACTTGGGCTACATAGCCAGATGCTGTCATTTGGTTTTGTTATGGTTTGTTTGTTTTTGAGGTAGGGGTTCTCTTGTAGCCCTGGATGCCCTGGAATTTACAATGTATATCAGGCTGATCTCTGTCTCTTGACTGCTGGGGTTAAAGGCATGCACCATCTCACCTGGTCAGAGACCTTGTAATTTTAAAAGTCACATAAGGTGGCAGTGAGATGGCTCAGTGGGTAAACACTTGCAACAAACCCAATGAATTGAGTTTGATTCCCTAAAGCCACATGTTGGGCAAGAACTGACTCCTCGAGTTATTTCCTNACATCTACACATATGCCCACATATATAAATACATACATACAAAATAATATATAAATGTAATGAAAATGAAAAAAAATCATAAAATCAACAGAGTCTGTTGGTTTAATTATTAGTAAAAGGTTGCAATTTTCATGTTTTGGTGGCTTAAGTTCAATATTTTATAACTATATTTTAACATGAAATCTTAGAACATTATTAAGGTAGCAAAACTGAGTATTCATTTTAGAGGTTCTCAGTATTAGGAAGGCTCTGAAAGAGCTACGAGAAAGAAAATTGAAACCTAATTTTTATCTATTTCTTTTTCTTTCTTTCTTTCTTTTTTGTTTTTTTCAAGACAGGATTTCTCTGTGTAGCCCTGGCTGTCCTGGAATTCACTCTGTAGACCAAGCTGGCCTTGAACTAACAGAGATTTGCCTGCCTCTGCCTCATGAGTGCTGGGATTAAAGATGTGCGCCACCCCTTTTTTTGTTTTGAAATAATAAATATGATAGTTTATAAGTCAGTTGGAAAATATATTCTAATTACAGCAGTACTTCATCTTGATCAGCATTAACACACATTCAAGCTAGGAACTTTCAATGTCAGAAACAACTATATTTTCCTATATCTATAAATATTAATAGACTCATAACTTTTCATATAAAGAGGCCACTTAATAGTCAGGCTGTCTTTTGACATTCTATACTATTTTTATTTTAACAAAAATTGAGAAGCAGAATGTAATGTTTACAAGTAATACTTACACATCTAGTAAATTTCATAAGCATGGGCTAGAAGATAAATGCTAATGCTAATATGTGTATTTGAGGAAGAGCTCTAAATAAAAATGGGAATTTTTTAAAGAACTTTTCTGAAATAAGACAAAATTTCAAGGTGTCAATGTGTGTGCTTGCAAGCTATGCTAGTCTCCACTTCTTTCTGCCATTTAATTTAATGTTTTTCAAAGTTATAAAACAAAATAGGAAGACAGCATTACCCATACTTTCCAAGATAGTATATGAAGACAGTACTGAAAGGGCAAGGACATAAAAACTAATATGGGCATTTCAAAAAGAGTACTAGAAATGGTAGTTCATATCAACTGTAATACTGGTTGTCTTTTGCTGATTGATAGTAACAGGCTATTAATTAATTTAAAATACACAAATTAATTACACAAATACAGTTCTGAAATCTTTTGAGGCAGTGGATCCCATAAAGACATAATCATGCAGTGATAGCAAGGCTGAAAACTTCATCTGTCAGTGAATCTAGTTATTTCTTCCATACCTTATAAGATATTATTTTGTAATAGTCTACTCCATATAAATATAATACTCCATATATATATACATATATATAATAAGTAACTTGAACATCTTGAAGCTAGAAAAGCTTTGTATTACAAAGAAATGTTACCTTCATTGTATGAATACAAACATATATATATATCTTATATATAATATATAATAATATACAATACACTATATGTTATATATAATTATATATAGTAATATATAATATTAACATATAATAAGGTACATATAAGTTATATATATGTCACTTATTATAAATTAAATAGTCTACCCTACCCCATATAAAATGAAGCTCAATTCAGCTGTAACCATTTCAGTTTTTCACTTGAAAATGAAAGCCTAGTGTTCCAATAGTGGGATGGGTGGATAAATGAACCATTTACCATGTGAAGATTATGGGGTATGGAGAAAAAGTAGGTTCATTATTTACAGAGCTATTCAGATCCCTCAAAATTCCA
The DNA here is from genome assembly GCA_001675575.1 of Neotoma lepida. NCBI lineage: Eukaryota > Metazoa > Chordata > Mammalia > Rodentia > Cricetidae > Neotoma > Neotoma lepida. The sequence goes on from LZPO01034338.1 coordinate 355,805, forward strand.
AAGGATTTCAAATTTCCAACATTTAATAGAAAGCCACCAATGACAAGAAAGTTAATTATATTGAGACCATCATTCCTGTAACTTTAATCTCTTTAGTAAGTCTAAGGAAGCAGTGAATTAATTTCCATAATGAAGTACGTTTGTTTATTCTGTGTGTGTTGAGTCAATTCTTAATCTTTCCTATTAAACTCTCAATACTTTCAAAAAGGGACCTTATAGAAAACTGCCTTGTAACTTTAATTTCTCTAGGTGCCCCATGGATTCTATGAAGTTAACTCACCTTATAAATCTTCTATTACACTGCTTCTCAATGCTCAGTTTCTATAATAAATGTTTTACAGATGAGTTATAAAAATGTAGCTTTCAAAACTCATCATTTGAAAATAAAATATGTAATTGCCAAACTCATAGTACATTTAGTTTCTTCACACTTCTATTTTGTACAAAAAAGGATTGAGTTTCACAGCTTTAAAAACATTCTGAATGTGAGTTTGATTTTAACTTTAATGTGCATGATCTCAGCAGATATTTATAATAAAAATATTTGAGCCTTTCTTTCCATGAGGTTTTGTATTGCATAAAAGATATCAAGAAGTATTCATACAATGAAGGTAACATTTCTTTGTAATGCAAAGCTTTTCTAGCTTTCAGATGTTCAAGCTACTTATTATAAAGACCATCTAACATATCCTAAGGAAAAAAAAATCTATATGATAGCAGTAAGGGAAATTTTCCCTTGTGATAATTTTAATTAAATAGTTCAAGCAAAAATAAACACCATATACTATCATAAAGAAAGATATTCACTAAACATTAATTCTTCAAGATTTCCCACCGGTTGGAAGAAAACTGGTAATATAATTTATTCAAATAAATTCCTACTATTAGCATTAAAAAACTCATTAACCCATATATCTTTTATCTATTGAAATTGTATTTTCCTGGGCACAGTAAAATCATTTCTTTTTAGTAAGTGCAGTATTTTAAAAGTACCATTTTCTTAGGCATTCGATTAATATTCTAGATTAATGACAATGAGGACAGAATACTTAAAATCTAATACATCTGAGCAATAGCAGAAGCCCAAATTACAGGCTTAATTTGATATGCCTTCCAAGGAAATATTCCACACACCAGATGTCCATTTATGGTTTCTTAATACTAGCATTGAATGATCAGAAGCTAGTATTTGATACTTGGGCAAAATTCAACAAGCCATTTATTTCCTCTCAACAGATCACATCTAAACAATTCTGAACATGCACCACCTTTTGAAAAAGAGAAGTAAACTTTTTACAGTGATTAAATTCAGTGATAGACACATAATATGTTGTGGGCAATAAATTGTATGCTGATGTACTATGCCTTATTTCCATGTACAAGCCCTATGAAAAAAACACACAGTTCACTATGTTCTATCTTACCTGTCATGATGACCAGGAGTATTCTAGAGGAGGCTACCCTTTCACATGTGGCTCCAAAGTGAAGAAATGATATAGTAGACCTAACAACCAGGGTGGATATAGATTATGAGCACCACTATTGAAGCCAGTAGCATTTTCAGATTGCTACTGCAGCATAAACTTTGTTATTTTGAGTGATATAATCCCCAAATACAAGGGGCAAATAAGATATGTGTATGAATATACAACAAATGTAGTTTAATACAAAATCTATGTCATTAATTTTCTAGGGTATCTTTTCACTTCAAGAAATTTGGGTGCATTTTTTTCATAGGTACTATGTCATTCTTCACACTGTAACACATAATCAGTCTCAGATTACTGCCACCTTCATGTAGGTCTACTCTTTTGCCATATTGTGTTCAACAGTTTAATCTCATTTTTATGTTTGATTCAAAATCATTTTTCCTAATTACTTAATTCTGATCAGTTATTCAGGCTGGTACCATTAGGTATAATTTCAATCAATTATTTTACTTATTAGGGCCTAAATTCACGTGAATTACCTATTTGATGTTGGTTGTCATTCTGACCCCATCTAAAGTGCTACATTATTAAAAATCACATCTTCAACTAGTAACTCTGTTTGCTGATTCATTTTATATAGGTATGAAAAATATGTCATGCAATCAATGTAAAGACTAATATGTAATCTTAATATGATGCAGGCACAGTCTGATATATAATAAATGATTAAAATATTGTATTAGTGCTCCTTGTTTATCTAGCTAGTTCCTACCCTTGTCTGTTGATAACACAACAGAATTTACCACTGGTTCTCCTTTAATTACAAGTGCATAATAAAATACCTGATGCGACTCTTAGCCTTAATAAGTGAAACTCTTTGTAATGAGCAGCAGTGAATGCAGAGACTAATGGATGCACTATGTCCCGAGAGTAAGTAATGTTTGACTATTTATCCCTAAACAGTACATTTATACCTGTGGTGATACTTTGTTTGTGATCTAACAAATAAAGCTTGCCTGAAGATCACAGTGCTGCAGATCTAAGCCACTAGTCAGTCATAGAGGCCAGGCAGTGGTGGCACATACCTTTAATCCCAGCACTCAGGACGGAGAGGCAGATGGATCTCTGTGAGTTCAAGGCCACCCTGGGCTACACAAGATTGATCCAGTCTAAAAGAGAAACAGAGCCAGGCAGTGGTGACACACACCTTTGATACTAGCACTTGGGATCTCACACCTTTAATCCCAGCACTAAAGAGGTCCAGCATAGAAGTGATCTGGCTGGGCAGAGAGAGGAATAGAAGGCTGGAGGAGACAGGAGCTCATTTTCATTTCAGCTGAGGAGTTGGTGAGGTGAGAGGTGGCTGTGGCTTGTGCCTTTGTCTCTCTGATCTTTCAGCATTTACCCTGATATCTGGCTCAGGGTTTTTATTAAGACCAATTAGGATTTGTGCTACATATACCATCCCACCTACTTCTCAGGAAACATTCGGGAAGGAAGGACTGAAAGAATAAGAGCTGGAAGACAGGAAGAAGGCCTATGAAATACTATCTTCCAGGCATGACACAGCCCATGCAATCATGATTTTATATCAGCAGCAGCTGTCTGCCTTGGGCCTACAAAAATCTGGGCCTGTCAACAGTCAATCATGGATTGGGGTGGGTCTCATGGGGCCATAATCCTAATCCTTCCTAGTGAACTATTGGCTATGGATGGATTCAGGGGGAGAGACAGACACTGTCTACCCACTGATGAGCCTACATGTCCTTATAGATAGATCCAGATTCATGATAACACAGATGACACTGGTTATACTCAGCAAGTTACAAAATAAAATAAAAATACATGAATAGCAGAAAGAGATTTATAAGGAGTAAAGAGAGATAAAATGGGGATTGTGGGGAAGGGTCTCAGATGGTGGCAGGTGACAGTAATCTATGCACTATATGTATGCATGAAACTATCACATAACAAATTTAATAGTTATAATAAAAATAACATATTCAATGTTTCAAAGAATAAATCTAATCCTTTTAGAGATATATTTACTGAAGAAAGAGATTGTGAGCTGTATATGTGTGTGTGGGTACATGTGTGGGTATGTGTGCATGTGTGGGTGTGTGTATTTGAGACAGGGTCTTATAATGTAGCTTTGGCTAGTATTGTACTTCACTGAGTAGACAAATCTAGCTTTTAGCTTGCAGTGATTCTCTTGCCTTTACTTTCCAAGTGCTGGGATTACAGATGTGTGCCACCATACCTGGCATATGGGCCACTTTTAGTAATGAATTCTAAACTTCTCTCAGGCTCTCAACTGATCAGGCTCTGGTATTATTATATTTATCGAGGCAAATCCCACGTAGATTAGCTAGCAATCAAGATAGTTTTATTTCAGAGATAACTTACAGAATGAGGGAGGGATCAGATACAGGAATCGGGAGAGAGAAGATGCAATCCAGCAGAAAATTCTGGCTTGATCTCCAGTCTGGCATCCAAGACTGCGAGCGATCCAGAAGCAGGAGAAGGGGCAGTCACGTAGGCATCTCTAGTCTTAAGGGGCTCCCCTTGAGCCATGCCCTAGGGGGAGGTCTTAGGCAGGTGTAACAATTAACTGTCATCACTCTAGGGGCGATGTCCCAAGGCCAAAGCAGGAACAGCTATCCACTACACTCTGGGCTGATATTCCTTACAAATAACTGAATCCTAGGATCCACACTTCTCAATACTTTAGCCTTTAGTAAAGCCTGCATATTCTCCATGTTTAAAATACTTCACCCACAGTAATCTTGGACCAACATTTGGTAAACAATGTTCTTGGTCATGCACATCTTCTTCCCACCTCACATTCATTTTTCTGCTAAAGTATAAATAGAGCACAGTAATAATCACAATTGGCTCTATATTAGAATTATTTGTGACATCATTTAATAAATACTAATGTCAAGTCCCACTACACAGTGGGGCTTGGTTTAATAGGTCTTGGGTGGTGACCAAGCATTGGTACTTATAAAAGCTCTTCATTTGATTCTAAGATAAACCTAAACTTGTGGAGTAATGAGCATCTTGATTAAAGTCCTGAATAATGTCACTTATGCCATATCCCTAACTTTGAATTTAGTCACTTATAAAATTTACAGTAACCAAGTGTAAAAGTATTATGTGTGTAATGCTAGCCTTTGGGAGTTTGAGGAAGGAAAATTATTAATTTTAGGGCAACGTGGGCTAGCTACTGAGACCCTGTCTCAAAAAATGAGATAACGATATTTGATCTTTCCTTAACTTGATTTCTGGGGAAAAACGTGATAATGTTGTAAAAATACCATGCTAACTTCAAGAAAGAAATGTCATAGCCTATATATGAAACTATATATATAGTCCTTTCCTTCCTAGTGACTGAAAAAGAAAATGAGGAATAGGATTTTCTCAGGTGACAGGATGTGAGGGAGGGGTTAGAAAGAATAGGAAAAGTACCTGGAGGGCATTTTACTCCTAGGAGAAAGTACAGAAACTGTCCAGAAATTGAAAATTTATGTATGGAATTTAGGTGAAAACAAACAGAGCATGCACTGAAATAGTCAATGAGTTGATGAGACGAACAGAAAACAGTAAGATATTACAAAGAAAATTAATAGTTGTAGTGTTGATAACTGCTGATAAGCATTACAAAAGACATTTTAAAAACATTTTGGAAAAATTGGCACAGCACTAGATAGGAGTTAGATACATATGTAAACCAGAACCAATAAAGCTATGGAAGATTCAGAATCAATAAAGATATCTTTATTGATAATTTGATCTCCCATCTAGTTTATTTTAAAATACATACTATCTGTAGCATTGTATTGTTCAGGGACATTATATTTCATATCTAAGACTCAGATTTCAAAGTTTAATATGAGGTCAAAACTGTTGTTTTTAAGCTACAAGTCATTCTAAAAACTGTTATTTTTAAGCTACAAGTACAAGAAATGCACACATGGATTTGGAGAGAGAAAAAGTAGATTGGATTAAAATTTTCCCTATCTTCAAATCAAGTCTCTGCCTTGAACCTCTAGTCTTCTTCACAGTAATTCCTATCTTGTTCATTTCCTGAAATCACTATGAAGAGTGCTGGTATTGTCACCATTGTGTTAATCCTTTCCCCTAAAGGTACAAAGACTAAGAGGAAAAGGAATAGGAATAAGCCACTTTAGAATATGTGCAACTAATTTTGTATGTGCCACAATCACAATATAAATGGATTGCAAAATTAGTATTTTCTGGTTAGTTCTCTTTTAGGTCATTGTTAGTATCAGAGCAGTTACTAAATCTAACTTAAAATTTCTATAACCTCCTTTTGGTGCATTTTTAAGGGGAAAGGTATGTATTTTTTCAGCAAACATTTATGTGCCAGGTACTAGATATGCTGAGGCCTTCTGCTTTCACCAAATCTGTCATAGAAAATCTCTTAGAAATGTATTGGTATTGCTTTTAGCTTGAAATTTTAGAAAGACTAATCACCAGATGTTGCAAATGGTAGCACACCAGGGAATATCTTCTGGGGCTTATTTTATGCCCTAGGAGGGTCAAGATCTATTAATATACTTTTCTACATCTGTTTCCTTATACCTAACATTTTGCAACTGTTTCTTTCACATAACATAGGCATAATGGTAAAATTTACTTCTTAGGATTTTTTGGAGAAAATTATAAAAGCTTTTGAAAGGTGAATTATATAATAAAATATGTGACAAAAATAGTTCATGGGTTGAATGAAAATGAAAAATGTAATAAACAAAAATATTTTGAGAAAAAGATGCAGTACATCATAAACTGTATAACTTAGTATATATGCTTTTCTCTATAAATAAATGTGTGTATACACTCAAATATCCATAATCAGGAGAATAAACTTATTAGTGAATATGAGCAAAACAAAATATTATATTCAGTTAAATGAATTATAGCTATAAATCAAATAAAAATTTAGAAACATACCAAGTGAGCAAAGTGAGATGCTTAGTGATAATACTTTTCTAAAGCTCAAAGACATGCATCGGTAAGTGTGTTTAGTGAAGTATTATAAATGAATCTTTAAAGACAAAAAACCAAAAAGACAAAAACCACAAGAGACAGTAGGCATACAAGATGCAGGAGTAGCTCAATAATTAAAACATTATTTAGCATTCCAACTATTAAATTTATAAGATAGATTTATGTGATATTTACTATTATGCTCTATAGCAAGCATGTCACATATATTCTTTTGTATATATGGAATATTGCACAACATTATAATATAAAATTTAACTATAATATAGTAAATAAAGTAGATGTATAAGAAACAGCACATTGTCAATTCTCATCTAAAAAAACTTAACTAGTGCAGTATAAACCATTTATTCTTTTGGGTACAGATAATGCTGCAGTCTATATCTTTAAAAGTGTTTTGACAGGATGATTTGAGAAATATCTAGCATGCAATAATTTATTCACTCATTCTTTCATCCTTAATATGAAACTCTTAGTGATTACTTAAGATCATGAAACTTTCTTATGCATGTGTACTTTTATCTGATTATAACATTCTAATCCACATAGGCCTTTGAAAACATATAGTTGTACATATATTTAACATACTATCAACTTTGCAAATTCCACTTTTATTTGTGTATTCAGATAAAATCTTCAAGTTATTTGACTACTGTCTCTAATACTTCTATTATTTGACTTTTGATCTATTATATTTGGATAATATAGGAAACCTGAAAAGATAGAAAAACTGCTTCTGAATAATTAAAGCAGCTGATGAAAACTTAAAGGATAAACTATAGGTGAACTGAATTAAAATTATAAGTTTAAATATGAAGGAAAAATAGAATCAACTTTCATACTATCTTCACTGAGTATGCTGAATTAATATAATTCATAGTGGTTAAAAATTATATATAAGGCTTGCCCTGGTTTTTGGTCTGAAATGCTCTAGTTTCAATCCCAAGAGCCCCGTTTCAATTTTTAGGTCACCTAGAATGTCTGATTCAAGAAGGCTCAAGCACTAACCCAGAGCATGCAGCAAAAGTACTTAAAGCTGTGTTTGAAATGACTATGAGACTACTCTGGCTCAGCTTTTCGTGCCTTAACACTGCATGAACTAAAGAATATATTTTCTGCCTATTCAAGCACAATTTAGGCCCCCATTTTACATCACTACATGTATGAAACTGAAGTTTGATTTTTACTATCACCTGTAAAACATATATTTTGTATGATTACTATACAATCACAAAAGTGGACATGTTTTGAGTTGTACATGCTTAAATCTAAGTGACTTATTAATGTAAGTATGAGTGGCAAGTTCATATACAACCAACATTAATTTCTGCATTACATTTAATTGTGAATGTTAAGATATATTCCAGAAGACAAATTAAGATTAGGTAGACTGACAGTTATTATTAATGAATTTTTCTGTGAATAAATCATTAATTAGAAATTTAAAATGAATTCTAGGCTACACTTTTTACAAATTCTGTAATATTTTCTAAGTATTTATAAATCACATGCTCTAAAATATAAACCACAAATTCTATTTCACTGCCATAAAATGGTATAATTTTCTCACAAGTGTTTAGCTTGAGTAACTAAAATCCCAAAGTTAAATAGATAAAAGTAGTTAAATTTTAGTGGGACTAAATTTTTAAGAGATATATACTCAACTTGTTCATTTATATTTTTACTTTCAAAATCATAATTGTAGGATAGTTAATATAATATTTAATTTCATTTTATATAAAAGTTATTATAAAGCTATAATGTCTAGGAAGCACAAATACATAATTTAAGTGAGATTGCTCAGCAAAATAAATTCTTCAATATGGATAGTTAAAATATATCAAAAAAAAATAACTATGCAAGGTAAAAATAGAACAAAGTAAAAAAAAAAAAAAGCTCAGAAAAAAAAGAACAACTATTTCAAGTAAAATCATTTTGCCAGAAATTGAATTTTAAAAGGAAGTATTCACTCTGAATTTAATAATTGGAAATCTGATTTAAAAATGTTTTACGCCGGGTGGTGGTGGCGCACGCCTTTAATTCCAGCACTCGGGAGGCAGAGGCAGGCGGATCTCTGTGAGTTCGAGGCCAGTCTGGGCTACCGAGTGAGTTCCAGGAAAGGCGCAAAACTACACAGAGAAACCCTGTCTCGAAAAAACCAAAATAAAATAAAATAAAATAAAATAAAATAAAAATGTTTTACAACATTTGTAACTATTTTCTCAGCATATAATTCAAATATAAGTGTAAATTTTGGCCAAGAAAACTAACAGACAATAATGGGAGGAAAAAATGTACTTTTGGTTTTTAAATAAAAATATTTTACCCCCTCTTATCAAATCTCTTATTACATTCCTCTTCTTTTTCATTTGACTTCTCTTGGCCACTTTAACTCCCATTTATTTTGATCCTTCCAATAACTTTGAGCTAGATGTGATCACTTATGTTTACAAATTGTAAAAGCCATGACATGAATTTTCCAGTGTGGACTAATCTTCAGCAGAGCTGGGTTACATCTCCTCAAACAAACTGCCTTCATCCTTGTCTCTTGCCCCAAGTACTCTCAACCTCATCAAGGCTTTACCTTTCAAACTGACACTTTAGTGCTCCTTTTCTTAATTAGTGACAATCTCAGTTTTTGTCTGAAGTACAGAATATTAAAATGGTACTGCAGAATTCTTTTAGATTATGCTGATACCCATGAAGACAGGTATCATGGCAATTATTTCAATGCTGACAAGAAATGCGTGGGTATCTGTCTCATTTTTCTGATTCAGTTGCTGACAGGGCTCTAAAAAGAAGCTTCAGTTCTTTGTGAGAATTCTTTCCAGTTGAGATTCTTTTTAAAACAAAATTCCTCATTTTTTTCTTGTGTTTTTATAATGAATTTTAAGTAGGGAACAAAAGTGTTAGGGAAAAATATCTTCAAAAGCTTCAAAAATCTCAACCTATCCAAACACAGAATAAGTAAAAATGATATAGATTAAATTAGACTAAGTGAACTCCTCCAAATGGAGATTTTCAAAGGAAATTTATAGTGCTTTTCCTCTCTAATTTTAACATTATTTGAAATAGAAGTGTCCACCATCAATAAGAATTTTCCACTTACTTCATTGTGCTAAGAAAGGGAGAAAAGCCGTCTATGACAGTTTATTTTTAGATATTGATCATCTCATCTTGCTGCAAAGGGAATAAAAATAATTAAAGTAGAGTGAAAAATCATTTTAAGCACAGCATATTTCAAAGCATAAAACTGTTGAGGTGAGATTTCTTGAAAGCCTGGTAATAAATGCATGCCCTAGATATTTTTTCAAGTGTATTCCTCACTTATTCAAATTGTCCTTTTAAGTGGCAGCTAAAGTTTAATTTCTATATTTAGATACTTCATATAATTCCAAAGAAACCTTTGGTTACTATTTATATAAAATGGCCGAATTAGGTGATTTGTTGGAAGTTAACTATATGTAATTTATTTTAAAATATAACTTCAGGAGTTTTTTATGATAGGCTCCTTTATCACACTTAAACTAACATTCTTTCAGTATGCAAAAAAATATCCTTCTTCTCTGATAACCTTAGATTCACTTTTGCAAATTTGGTAAATATACAAAAGTAAAGTCTGCCCATAGATTCATTATCTGGAACCAGTTAACTATTTTATTTCAAGATTTTATCTATCAGTCCTCATTCCTATTGGTACTATGGGCAGAAGCAGAACACAGAGCTCAGAAAACCTGAGGTTATATCATTTATAGCAGAAAAACAGTACAGCAATTCAGAGATAAATTTTTTCTACTAATATACAAAATTCCTAAAAGACACATTTTATTAGCATCTGTATGGTGTTTCAGGAAAGATTTTTCATGCTAGCGTAGAATATGGTTATGAGGATAAATAATCATTTATTTTTACCTTTTATAGCACTGAGGATTGAACTAATGCCATATATACAAGACAAGTGCTCTATCACTGAGCTACCTTGTCAGCCCTAATAATCGTATTTTAACTAATGAAAAGAGATTTAATGTGATGGATATCGTTGAGGTTTTTTTTTTTTAATGAAAGAGAATGGAAGCTGTCTCACATGAGAGTTAATTAAAAATATGCCCTGTATATCTTTCATCTCTGCCTTATTAAAATTATGTCCTTTCCTTTAAGGACTTTGAGAATTGCTACTTCATTCGTGAAGCTTTTCTGATTTCCCACACGTGTTTGTGTTCTCTTTTTCTTTCTTTGCAAAAGACAAATGAACACATGCTGGCCACAGAGAATAATTTTGCTCTGTCAATTTATTTTTAGCCAATAGTATATATGAACTAAGAAAGGCACTTTCTGTCTTCAAGTTCATCATCTAACGAAAGTAAGGTAATTGTTATTTATAGGATATAACTGCCCCAGAAGGTATGTGAAATACTATGCACAGAACGATGAGGAAGTCTACCTCTGCTCACACAACAACGAATTCGAAATCAAAAAGGAGGATAAAAGAGAATAATACAAGTAACTAGTATAATCTTTTACAGAAAAAAAGGTAAGCAATGAATGTGTGGGAAAGTAAAAGATAAATAGCAAGGTGTTACACTTAATTTCAACCATAGCAGGAACAACATTACAATAAAGGTTCAATAGCGAGAGAAGACAAACACGTGTGGGAAATCAGAAAAGCTTCACGAATGAAGTAGCAATTCTCAAAGTCCTTAAGGGGTAGGATATAATTTTAATAAGGCAGAGATGAAAGATATACAGGGCATATTGTACAGAAGTATCATAAGATGAATAGCTAAACTAAGATGTTTTACTAATGATAATTTATCTGTATGACTTAGAGCATAGTTAATACATATGGGAGTTCTTGAAGATAAAACCGAAGTTATGCTGGAACAATATATTAGCTCATTTGAATCCCAAAGGAAGAAGTCAGACTAATGATAATTTATCTGTATGAGTTAGAGTACAGTTAAGACACATGGGAGTTCTTGAAGATAAAACTGAAATTATGCTGGAACAGCATGTTAGCTCCTTTGAATCCCAAAGGAAGAAGTTAGCAATTCATTTGTAAATAGCAAAATGGGCTTAGATTTGTAATGACTAATTTAAAGGTGATCAATTCTATACTTATAGACAGATTAAAACAGGATGTCATGACATTATTTATTAAGACTAATTTCCATTTAATGTTTCTTTTAAGGAACAACAGAACTAGGTACAAATTAGGAATGAGGAAAATCAAGGAAAAACCAACATAAGCTTTTGTTCAAAAGTAAAGATGACATATCAATCAGGATGTGATGGGAAAATGAGAATGAGGTAGAAGTAGTTGTGACAAATGTCATGAGCTACCGAATTTTAAAATACAGAAGCTGGTAATGTATGAGCAAAATGTCCTAAGAGGGTACACCATCATCTTTTAAACAGAGTATATAGTGAGTGTGGAGGGTACAAAAAGTTCTTCTTTGTTCTAAGTACTTTCGGAGTATTTTAGTAATTTTATGTTTGGTCAAGACAGTATGTACTTAAAGTTCAGCCTGTAAAATAATCTTTTCTCTACTCTACTTAATGTTTTCCGACCTCTAAGTAGCAAAACTTGAATCCATTACTGCCTTATAATAAGATACTTAATGAGAATGTTGAGCGGAATAGCAAAGCTATTGAGAAGTCCTATTGAGAGAATAGAAACAAGTCTTTGAGGTCTATATGAGAATAAGGTATGTTTTATATAAAGTAACCGTCAATAGCCGACATTCATACAATCTGGAGAAAAGCAAGAAATTAAGTACTATTTACATGGCAGGCTCTTAAAATCACGGAATGTGTGGGCTAGCCATCTGACACAGACTGCATTTCTATGCACATCTCTCCAGAAAATTTTAATTCACTAGAAATGATTTCCATATTCTTCTCAAAATAATAGCTGAAGGTTAAGAACAAAGGTGTGTTGTATAATCTGTAAATTCTAAACATAGAAAACTATTTTTACCTCACATTATATATAAATTTCGTTCAAAATCCCTTTGTGCATTGCCTTTCCAAATAAGAAAACATTGAGTATGTGTGAGTTAAGCAATGATTACTTGATGATCCTCAAGGACTTCAAGCAAACTCATAGCTGCCATTTTGAATTGCAGTCTTGGTTTATAAAAACAAAAATGTGTCAGCCCACTACTCAATAAACAACAACTTTTATTTTACAAATATATTTGAAAATATTTTCAAAGTTGATATAATAAAAATAGCAATTAAGTATGAATTCCTTTAGTATAAAAATTAAAATAAAAACAAACAATAAATTTCATTTTAATTTCACAACATTCCAATTGTCTTTGGTGTCATGTAAAAGTAAAAAAGATTAAATAACACATAATAAAACTACCATAGATTTTTACCAAGTAACAGTAAAGTGTTAATAATTACGTGTTTTATTGCTGTGTGCACATAGACTGTACTAGTACTTCAGTCCTAGCTGCGTGCCTTGTTAGCCTGAGGAAAAGCCCAGGTGGCTAAACCTCAGTGCATTGAACTAAGGGTCCAGCCTGATCAGGCTTTTTATTTAGACAAAAGGGGACCCAGCGCTTACTCGCTTCGGCCCATAATCACTTGGGTACCTCTTCCTCCTTCCCTCCTTCCTGTCAACCCCCCAGGTCATGTGTGCACATAGACTATCAAAAAACAAAGGCATAGAGATAGAATAACACTCTAGAAAATGCATTTTTAAGAAATGTTTCTGATACCTTGTTTTTGTAAATTATGATTTGTTTGCTTTTATTGGTTGCCTGTTTGTATTCTAAAGAGAAAGAAAGAGCCTGGGGTTGGGTGGGCTGTGAGATGAGGGGATCTGGAAAGAATTAGGGGAAGGGAACCATGATCAAAATATATTTTATGAAAAAAAATTCTAATAAAAAATAAAAATAAATGTTTCTGACAAGCCATAACAACAGGAAACATTAGCTGTAAGTTATGTTATTGCTATTACCTCTGTTCCCTAGAGCAATGCATGTCAACCAAAACCACCTAGAAAAACTTGCAAAGATGCAAGATCTTGGATCCTACCTATAAAACATTTGAAGTGGGTCCCAAGCATTTCAATTTCTAACAACTCTTCATGATATCAAACAGCAGTTGGCAATACTGGACTCCACTGCTCTGGAACATAGGCCAATACCTATGACTGAAATTTGGCCTACTTTTATGAATCAAATTGTAATGGATCCTAAACACATTCATGCATTTATATCTGCCTGCTATTTCTGCCTTAAAATAAGAAAGACAATTGTGATAGATATAATTTAGCCTACAAAGTCTTAAATATTTACTATCTGGATATGGGCATTTACAGAAAAAATATTTATTAATCTGTACTTTCAAAATACCATGCTTCTTTCTATTTTCTAGTTGAGATTTTTTAAAAAGTAATTTATTACTATCAAATGCAAAGGGACACAGACTACTGGAGTACTTCTAAGCTAATAAAATGTTTCCCATTACTCTCTTCCTCTTCCTGAGTTGCCTCATCCAGCCTTGATGAGGCTTTGTGCCTAGACTTAGTGCATCCTATTATGCAGTGTTCAGTTGATATCCTTGGGAGGCCTGCTCTTTTCTGAAGGGAAACAGAGGAGCCGTGGATCTGGGGGAGAGGGGAGGTGGAGGGGAAACTGCAGTCAGGATGTATTGTATGAGAAAAGAATAAAGAAAAGAAAAAAAGAAAGAAAATTAATAAAATGCAAAAAAAATTTTTCCCATCATCAGGAATGTTTCTTTGACTAACAAAAGCTTTTCATTTCCATCATATGATTCTGATGAATGTCTGATGTATGCCATGGTGAGGAGTAACAATCATGTTATTTACTAGGCCCTAAACGAAAATATTGAGAACCTAAAGTGTGAGATATATGATATAAAAATATCTACATGATGGAACAAAAGTATACTTAAGTTAATAAGTCTATATCAATCAAATTTCCTATTTTTAGAGGAATTATAAACAATATAGCAACCTGAGAGCTATGGCTGATAATCAAGAACAGGTGGCACAAGGATAAAGTAGATCAAAATTTTACTAGCTTATCCAATAATTTCTTGCATCATTATACATTATATATACATATATATGTATATATATAATGTATAAATATACATATATACATCTTCTCCCAATTCCTGCATCACTGGATAATGGTACCCTAAGAAAGAAGCAGTGGCAATAGGATGCCATAAGACTTATGCCGGAGAGTTGTAGCTATAAATATCAATCCTCCTAGATGTATTTTATTTAAATAAATTTCTGTAGATCTCCTAGTAAATTTACTTCAGTCTCTGACATTTCTCATTGTTTTATAAAAGAATTGATTCAAACATTTATACTAGTTGTTGGGACTCCTGAAGGCATTTGATCTTGGAATCTCTGGCTTATATTTCAGTGAAAAAGCAGCTCAGGTAATTAGATCATTATTAAAAGCTCTTAAGTATATATTTTTGTTTATGTGTACATACAAAGTGACACTATTAATACCTTAGAGCAAAAATCTGAACTTGTTGAATGGAATGATTTAAGTCTGTGAAAGTGATACGGTTTAGACATTCCATTGAAGATGAAACTGACAGACATGTTCTTATAATAATGAAGTTAGGTATTCCAATTCATTTTCTATCTTCTGAAAAACAAAAGTTATAATACATGCATACTTTTCCAATAAATAATTTGCTCATTTTTGAAATATAAAATAGCTAGTAATTTAACCAAAGGAAATGCTGTTAACCAATACCTGTTGCACAATTGTTGTTAGTTCCAAGCAGAGCTGTATGACATTATTTCTTGTGACTGAATAGTCTGTCACAGCAGCAAATGGTGACCTACAACGGGAAAACAAAGACTGTGATTATTAAGAACGTCTTTTGAAAATC
The DNA here is from genome assembly GCA_001675575.1 of Neotoma lepida. Classification (NCBI taxonomy): domain Eukaryota; kingdom Metazoa; phylum Chordata; class Mammalia; order Rodentia; family Cricetidae; genus Neotoma; species Neotoma lepida. The sequence goes on from LZPO01034338.1 coordinate 371,164, forward strand.
ACCAAAATGAAATAGTATAACATGAGATTTTGAATAATAATGAAATGAATTGTTCTAAAGCTTACATAGTGATAAAACAATATTTGGGACTCGTTAGATTAAAATGAGTGAAATTAAAAGAATTAAAATTTAGAAATATATAATTTTCTTTGTATCAAATTTTTCTTTATAAATTTTTTATATTTAGTTCTTTGATGCTTTTTTCAAGGCTCCTTTACTATATCTAATACAAAACAGCAGAAAAGGAAAGCTTAATCAAAAGCAGCATTTTAGTATTTACTTTCTAAAGAAACTTAACATTTTAAATATGACATTTACTTGAAATGCTCATAATTAAAGGCTAGCAAAATTAATAAACTAGTGGTTACTGACGGCTTACTATATGTGAATTACTATTCTAATTGTGACATACATAGTAACTTAATATACACAGTAACTCTTATGAAATAGGCATTCTTTTATTATTTTAATTTTACAAAATATAACAATGAAGGTAGATAAATGTTTAGTGACTTGCCTAAGTGACAGAATGAGTGAGTCTGGGAGCTAGTGTTCAGACCCAGAAGTCTGAATTCAGAGCCCACAGTCAAATGCAGTTAAACACTAACATAAATTTATCTAGGGTTTATCATTACTTCAATCTCATTTAGGGACAACATATTCAGGGAATTGTTCCATTTCATGTAAGCTGACAATTTTATATATAAAGAACTTTAAAATAAGACACATACTTAGCAATATTTAATTGTAGTGGCTAAACCTTACAAATCAAATATATACAAAAGAAATCAAAATCTTTATATTTGCACAGCATATATGGAAATTTTTCTGCTGACTCCCCATGGGAGGCCTTGCCTTGGAGGAGGTGGGAAGGGGGTATGGGTTGGGGGTAAAGGCTGGGGGGGCAGGAGGATGAAGGAGAGTGGCAGCTGTGATTGGTATGTAAAATGAATAGAAAATTTCTTAATAATAAAAAAAGAAAAAAAGTAATTAAATTTTAGTTAATGAAAAGAAAACAAAAGCATACGCATTACAGTGTACTTTAGAGATTCATAACAATGGTCATGGATACTACTCCTTGCACTTTTCTAGCATTTAATTATTGTGTTTTGCTATCTGTGTATACTTTTATCACCTGGAGCATGGAGAGATAGTTCAGCAGTTAAGAGTGCTTACTGCTCTTCCAGAGGACCTGGTTCAATTCCCAACACCCACATGGTGGCTCAGAGCTCCAGTTCCAAGAGATTTAATATTTTCTTCTGGCCTCTATGGGCACTACATGTGCAGGGTGTGAAGACATGCATATAAGCATAACATTCATACACATAAAATAATAATAATAAAGTCAAAAATATTTTTTAAAAGATTTTAGAATATATCAAAAAAGGGGTATGTGGAATGTTGTAATGAACTGCTGCTATGTAGAAAACATTTTGTTTGAAAACTAAACATATAATAAACACATATCCATTAACAACATCTAACAGAAGTTTATACTGCTTACCAGCAACCACTAACAATATCTAACAGAAGTTTATACTGCTTACCAGCAACCACTAACAATATCTAACAGAAGTTTATACTCCTTACCAGCAAAACAAATGAATATTTCTCATCTAACACAATCATAGATAAGATTCTGTTACATTTAAATTGGTAACAATACATTCTAAAATTTCTATGGGCCAAGAAGCAATACAGATAGATATTCCGACAACCCAAGACAGAGGAGGGAACAAAGTCAAGTTCCCTAATGTACTATTAGGACTTACAATTTGTCTTAATATTCCTTTTCCATTATCACTAAAGATTAAAAATTGATTCACAGGGAAAGTTAAAATAGAAAACTATCCTGCAGCTTTTTTCACATTATGTTCAACCAAATAATTCACAAATATCCTGATTTCCTAATCTACCACATACTTTATCCTATCTAATCTCTTAGCAACATCTGTCCCTATTGATAACTGTCTTTTTTCCTTCAAAACTTTTTTCTTTTGATTCCATGACACTACTTTCACATAAATTCCTTTTTATTTGTTTTTATGAGTTAAACTTCTCAATTTTTTTTTTTGATGCAGCATTTCTCTGCATCGCCCTGGCTGTCCTGGGACTCGCTCTGTAGACCAGGCTGGCCCTGGACTCAGTTCCTGCTTCTGCCTCTGCCTCTGCCTCTCAAGTGTTAGGATTAAAGGTGTGTACCATGCCCAGCATGAGCTAAACCTCTAATTATTTTTCAATTTCTGGTGTTCCACAGGGCTCATTTCTTATCCCACATCTCTCTATTCCCTCAAAAAAAATATAAAGTGTGTACAGGCTAGGACCTTTTCTGGATAACTATATCAGTGAGCAAAGTATAAGAAAAATCTCTGCTATCATTAACAACATATTATAGAAAGAACAGTTAATAAGAACAATAGGCTATTTTAGAAGTAGGGACATGCAGCATGTTAGAAAGGTCTAAGATTTTTGAAAAATCAAGTAGGACAACCAAAATATATTCTAATATTTTCCTTACATCTCCTATTGGGTAGTGGGTTTGCCTATTTTGATTATTCACTGGGTCAGCCAAGTCAGGCATGTCTTATTCATTCCTAATGTCCCCATTCTTTGACTCTCCAGCTCTTATTTGTCTCTAGGCCTTATTTATCTACCCAAACAACTTGAATATCTTTCATTCTTATTATTGCTTTCACTAATTAAAGTCTCAGAGCAGTGGAGAAGATAAACTATATTAGTCAGATTGTCAGGATCTATGAGGTACTAGCCCCATTTACTCGTTTGGTTTTCAATTTAACCACTCTAAATCCTAGTTTGCCAACTTGTAAAATAAGGACAAGCCTTTTGGATTGTTTTGACTGAATAAGTATGGCTAAAATTATCCATGCCAAAGAGTGTCACCACCATGGTTAGCATAAGAATCACTCAGTACTAGCAGTTATTAAATCTTGAAAAAGCCTCCAAAGAAGTATTCCTTTTTCTAGCATTGGTCTTCTCCAATCTTCTGCAACAAAGAATCTTTGAAATTCACAGATCTTAACACAACAATGACTTTGGGCTGCACCCCATTGGCTTTCCCATAAAGTGCAAATGCCCATAATTACGTTTTTCTTATTTTATTTTACTTTATTTCATTTATTTTTTACTTTTTTTTTTGAAACAGAGTCTCAGCAGGTAACTTTGACTGGCTGGCCTGGACTGTAATGTGTAGACCAGGCTGATAGGCTGATATGGAACTCACAGAGATCAATCTGCCTCTTCAGTGCTGGGATTAAAGGCATGTTCCACCAAGGTAAGTTTTTTTTTTCTTTTAACTCAAGCTGTTAAAGCAATGTTAATAATCAAGCCAATCTATAGTTGAATTTTTTCTGTGATTAATAAAAAAATATAATCCTTTTTTTCAATTTACAAAAATTTCTATAAAATTTAAAAGTTATTACAATTTATCTTTTTACATTGCTTTTAAGTACATATTTAATTTTTATGGTCAAAATATCAAATAAGCTCTAATTTAACTGAATACTGCTATGTGATATAGCACAAAATGCACACTAAACTATTTTCTTTAGGCTTTTTGTCATATTGTCACTTCCTACGAAATAAGCATAAAACAGCCATTGGATGACTTCATGGATTATTGTGGGTGTTTTTACATGGAGGTGAATTGATGCTTATCAAGAGTTGTATTAAGGATAAAATGTAATAATACATAATACAACAGAATCTCAAAAACTGCTATATTATAAAAATTAATTTGAAGTATATATACTTATGCCTACCATTAGGGGAAAAAAGCATTCTCTAATCACTTTATGCAATAGTATAGTGAAAAGAAAATATAATGGAATTTACTTAAATCATTTTATTTTGGGATAAACAAATGTACAGTTACAGGGCAAATAATAGTGATCGAAAATAAAACTAAAACCGGTGTGTTATTTAAGCATTAACAATTAAGCCATATCTTACTGACCAGAGGTAATATTTACTATATATGTATACATGGAAGTTATTTCAGCTTAGAGTAACATGCTATCATGAAGGGAAGTAAGGGCATGAATTCAAGATGAGAACCTGGAGGCAGGAACTGAAGCATAGGCTATGGAGGAGTGCTGCTTATACTGGCTCAATTCCCATGTTTCGCTCACCGTGCCTTCTTTTTTATGGTGCAATTTTAAATATGTTTTTAATTGAAAGCTATATGATTACCCCACAGCCAGCATTATCCTAAATGTAGAAAAATTCACAATCCCACTAAAATCAGGAATGAGATAGGGCTGTTCACTATCGCCATTCCTTTTCAATACAGTGCTAGAAGCACTAGCTGGAGCAATAATGCAGGTGATGAAAATTAAAGGGAAATTGACAGGAAAAGAAAAAGTCAAATTGTTTCTATTTGCAGATAATATATACATAAGATATATCAATATTTCACCAGAAAATGCTAGAAAAAATATTTAGCAAAGTGGCAGGGTGTAAAATCAACTTCCAAAAATCTGTACCCTTTTTGGATATCAACAACAAACACACTGAGAAAGAGACCATGGGCATACTCTAAATTTACAATGGCAACAAAGATAATCAAATATCTTGGATAAACCCAAAAAAAGGTTGTAAAAGGAGGTGAAAGACCTCTACAGTGAAAAATTCAAATCTCTGAAGAAAGAAATTGGAAAGGATACTAGAAAATTAATGATATTATCGAATCAGTAAAATTAATATTGTGTAAATGACCATTCTATAAAAAGCAATTTACAGATTCAATTAAATGTCAAAATAGCCACATCATTCTTCACAGAAATAGAAAAAAATCATCCTAAAATCCATACGGAACTGACACTGAATAGCCAAAGCAATCCTGAGCAAAAAGAATACTGAAGGGATTGCTACTCCAGACTTCAGATTGTGTCTCCTGGTAATGTCAGGGGTTACATCCATAAACTCTCACCAACACAACTGCTTAAACATGAGATGAACAAGGACTAACCAATAGACATGCCAAAGTGAACAAGGAAAAGCCCAGAAGGCTTCAACTCTCCACAGCTAACTACAGGCATCTAAGAAATGCTGAAAGTGAGAGAAATTTCTTCCCCGGGGAAGAGCACACCAATGTGTTGTACAATACCAAATTGTCAGTTCTGAAAAATATACATATAAGCAACATTACACAGAGCATGTTCTTTTTAGGATTATATATGTATGTACACATACAGATATGCATGCAATAACAGCCAATAAAAAAAAGAGGACATGAATTTGAAAGAGACCTAGGGGAGGGGTGTATAGTAAAATTTAGAGGGAAGGGAGAAATATTGTTATAATATTATAATCAAAAAATAAAAAATATAAAAGCAATAAAATAATATAAAAACATGGTGCCACCAACAAAATAGACATGTAGACAAGTAGAACAAAATAGAAGGCCCAAACATGAGCATACCTAACTTCAGCCACTTAATATTTGACAAGGATGCCAAAAACGTTCGCTGGAGAAGAGTATACATCTTCAACACATGGCACTGGGAAAACTGTGTGTCCACATGTAAAAGAATGAAATTAGACTCATATCTATCACCTTGGACAAAAATACAAATGGATTAAAGACCTAAACATGAAACCAGAAACATGGAAACTGCTAGAAGAAAACACAGCAGTACCCTACATGATAGAGGTGTAGAAAAGGACTTTCTGACTAGGACTTCATTTGTCCAAGAATTAAGGCCAACAATTGACAAGTGGAACTTCATAAAACTAAAAAGCTGCTGCACAGCTAAAGAAACAATCAACAGGGTGAAGAAGAAGCGCATAGAATGTAAGAGAATCTTTGTCAGCTATACATCTGACAGAAGATTAATATGCAGAGTACATAAGGAAATTTGAAAAAAAAACAACACAGACTCATTTAAAAAGTGGGCCTTGGCCCTGAACAGTGTTCTCAATAAAAAAATAAATAAATAAAAATATCTCAGAAATACCTCATGTGTTACCACCCTCAGCAATTGGGAATTGCAAAGGAAAACAAGTTTGAGATTTCATCTCACCCCAATGAGAATGCCAAAGATCAACAAAACAACTCACATCATCCACTGCTCATGGAAATACAAACTGGCGCAGCCAGATAAAAGTCAAAAGCTAAAAATAAATCTACCGCATGACCAGCTATACCACTCCTTGACATATGCCCAAAGCACTCAATACCCACAGAAACACGCTCAGTGGTATTTATAGCCACGCTATTTACAGTCTGTATTTGTAAAGTAAGACTCTGGTAGGTTATCCAATCGCAAGTGGTCATCTCCAAACACATATACATTTGAGTAATATTAAATGGACTCAGCAGGTTGTATTTGTGTGTGTGCATGCACATGTGCATGCACGCATATGCATGTGTGTTTAACAATAATAATTAAAGAAGTCATAAAGTAGAGTGGGACATGGGAAGAATTAGAGGGAGGAGAGTGTGGAGAAGAAATTATGTAAGTATAGTTCTAATATATGAAATTCTCAAAAAAATGTTAAAAATGCAATTACTTTAAACAATTGATCAGTGTAGTTTATATACGTATGATTAAAATTTCATACTGTTATACTATGTTGAAAATACATTTTTTTTTTTAAAAAATCTGGTAGTATATAGTTTAGTGTCCAAGTCAGGATTTAATATCATGACTATATATTATGCATTAATATAATTTAGAGAATATAAAACTAAGTACAATTAACTTCTACTTTAAAAGTACAAAACCTAATTGGGCATTGTGGCACTTGGGAAACTAAGGCAGCTTTCCAAGCCAGCCTGACCTACAAAAGACAGCCAAGACTATATAGTAAGGCCTTGTCTCAAAAAACCAAAAACAAAAACAAAAAATAAATAAAAGTATAAAGCCTTATATTTTAGATATAAGGTCTCATTTTTTAAAAAGTCAATTTGTATCTTACTGATGTGCCTTGAAGGAGGAACTCTGGGCAAGACTGTGAATTATTTCTTATGAGATTATTCAACTACAACACAGGGTAACACCATGAGCTACGAAAATAGAGAGTTCATTTAGTCTATTTTTAATTGTAATCCAAGTTCATGACACTATCCAATCTAATATAAAAGTTTAATCTTTTCCATTTCATATTATAAATTTTATGCTATGATATATATTCCAAGAGAAATGTACAAAACCAGGGAAAATAGACAATGAGCACATGCTAACAAAGTAACAGCATCTCCTTACTCATCAATAAGATCATTATCAAAAGGAACAAAGAAATCCAGAAAACACTGTACATTCGGTTATGATAGGCAAACAGTTTTGCTTATTTTATAAGCAAAGGGATTTTGTGCTTGACAGAGATAAATTAGTGACTGTCTATTTACCTTGATATAAAATTTCACAAAAGATTCATATCTACATGATAATGACCAAAAACTATTATGAATCATAATCAGATATTTATTATTATTACTTCTCTATCTGCCTAATATTTTCACAGGAAAATACGAAATAATGCTATGGTACAAACTGGTGTATGAAGAGGAGTTACTTATGAAACATGGGGAAGAGTGTACCTGTCCAACCAAGCAAGGAGACTCTTGGCTGCTCCAATCAGATCCACAACTGAGGTCAGAAAGTCGTTTGGCAATTTTCTGCTGGTCCGCCCATCATAATGGCCACTCCTTCTCCTTCCTGTTATGAAGTTCTGTAGATTTTTGGCAGATGCATTCAACTTGTGGGAAAGGGTTTTTAGATTTTCTGTTTCTAAGCCATAATTCTGAATAATAAAACAGAAAAATACATTTACTGTCAATATTTCCTTTATGTATTAAAAAACTTACTGATACAAAAAAAGAATTTACTGGGTACTTTACTATGTAATGGCAGAGAGACAATGTTAGAATTACAAATGAATAAGACAGATTCCTGGCTAAGTGGAATGCAAGTTTGGAGATATTAGGGACAACAATTATAATAAAGATGTGCTAGCTAGTTTTTATCTTAACTTGAAACAAGCTAGTCATCTGGGAGCACAGAAGTTCAATTGAGAAAATGCCTCCATAAGATCTGGCTGTCCACAGGAAAGCCTGTAGGGCATTTTATTGATTAGTGATTGTTGTGGGAAGGCCCAGTCTATTGTGAGTGGTGCCACCCCTGACACCCCTGAACCAGTGGTCCTTGGTGCCATAAGAAAGTAGGCTGAGACCAGGCGATGGTGGCACACACCTTTAACTCCAGCACTGGGGAGGCAGAGACAGGCAAATCTCTGTGAGCTCAAGGACAATCTGGTCTACAGAGCGAATTCCAGGACAGCCAGGGCAGTTACACAGAGAAACCCTGTCTTGAAACACTCCCCCCCAACACACAAAAAAAATGAAGAACAAGCCTGTAAGCACGACTCCTTAATGGCCTCTGCATCTGCTCCTGTTCACAGGTTTCTGTCCTGACTGCCTCAATGATGAACTGTGATGTGGAAGTACAGCAAAAACAAACAAACAACCCTTTCCTCCCCAGGTTACTTTGGATCATAGTGTTTCATCACAGCAATAGAAATCCTAACCTAGATAGATGTTTTTGAAAGAATTTCTTCCAGAAAACAAAAACCTGTGTGTGAGATATACTTAGCTGCTTTCTTTGTCCTATTTATTACCTCATGTTCATATACTTGGCCACTAACTTGTGGATCAGGAAGCAGTCACGATTTAGAACTAACTCAATATAGACAGTCTAGTGTTAATAAATTAGCATTAGATTTATACATCTCAATTATGCCCTTGTAAAATATGTATGAGAGAAATGAAGGAACACATTCAACATTTTAGAAAATAAAGTTGGCTAAAACCCCATTAGTGGCAAATTCTCATCAAACATCTAACTAAAAATTCAACATTAACACCAAAAATTTTATAATGTCTATTTCATTTTAATGAGTCCTTAATTTGAATGCATCATGCAGTGGGTATTTAGATTTATAATACTTTTCTTTGTAAATATTGGTGAATTCTAAAAGGCTTGCTTTAATGAAAGTTTTTAGAAAGCAGATTATTTTGAATAAGTTAAGCAATTATGGTTCAAAGAAACAAAATCTTAGAAACTCCAGACACCATTTTTTTCATTAAAATACCTATTATATGAAAAGTGTTTAAAATGAAATGAAAATCATTCTTATCCTGATAATTATGATTATCAATCATAATAAATTCACTGATAATTCCCAATAAAAATACATTGTCAGTACACAAACTAAGGGCTATACAATAAACTGTTCACACTTTATGCTTTTACTGTTATAGATAATATCTGTACTTTCATTTAAGTATGATATAGCATCATATCTTGAAAGAGTCAATGAGCCTCTAAATCATAAATATCTTACTTCTTTTTGGAATAACATTGCACATGTAATTAATACATATGATGCTCAATGGTACAAGAATGGAAAAATGACAAAATAAACCCTGGATTTTTGTTAGCAACTACAATAATTGTTTCCCATAAGGACTAGCTTCAAAACAAGAGTGACAGAAACAGCATAGCTTAAAAGAAACAAAGAAATTTGGTAATTTTTCTGTCTTCTTTACACTAGGAACAGAAACTTCAGAGTCAAAGAATATGTAGGAGAAGAAATCATAGTTCTCTTAAAGTTTCATTCAGTAAGATATTAATTTAATGTCCTGTACATACTAACCATTGCACAGAAAATTAAACAAAAATTATACTAATTAGATAAGAATATCCTGGAAGAGCCAACTGGACAACCATAGAACTAAGTGAAAAATTATATGACAGAATACATATGTGATCTTTCTTCTTGTCATATATCATCATATAATACCAAGCAAATCAATATTTTCATTTTCCCCTAATCACATTATATTCTTTCACACTTGTCTTTAAACATGAAATTCCTTATTCCCAGATAATTTCTTTTTTAAATTGATGTACTATACTAGTTAATTTTAAAATCTTGTTTTTATTTTATGCAATGTATATGGGTATTTTGCCTGCATGTATTTCTGTGTACCATGTGTGAAACAATGCCTGTAGAGGTCAGAAGTAGGTGTCAGATCCTCTAGAATTGGACGTTGTAAACCTTCTATGGTGCTGGAATCTTACTCTGGAAGAGAAGCCAATGCTGTTAACACTTATGCCATCTCTCTAGCCCCCAACTAACATCTTTTTTGCTCAGAAAATAGCTTCTCAACCTGCAAGACCAATGCAAATGTCACCTACACTTTCTACATCCCTCAGCAATGTTTCTCAGTGTCATTTTTAAATCTGTATTGTCTTTCTCAACTTTTGTCTTCCTTAATGGGATCTTGAGGGTACAGACCATGCATTTTTCATGTTTGCACTCCCACCAGTAACATGTTTGAACATGAATATATACTTGTTGAAAGAAAGATATAAATAGAAGTAAAGGAAAAGTAGTAAGGCCAGCCAGCATAAACCAGAGAGATAAGATATAGATTTCTATTTCTAACAGTGAATTCCTGGTCTAGTCAGCTCAATTTTTTGATGAGGTAGCTGACCTCCCAAATTTAAATGACAGTGCAAGTACAATAGAATTCTCTGCTCATAAATTTACTTTATGTCACTAGAAACCATCTGTAAGATTCACTGGACAATGTCTGTACTTCTGACTAGCTGGTATGTAGCCATATGGAAGGGATGAAAAGGAAGTTCAATATCTGCAGTATGTTACCAGATGACTGTTGAGCAAACATATAAAAACAAAAAAAATTAATGTTTTGGCATTTTTTTCCTCCGTGCCATCTTCCAAAAGAGAGTAACTACATGATGAAGTACTCAAATTATGCAACACTAAGATGCTGAAGCTTGAACTGTAGAGCTAATAAAGCTTAGCATATGAAAAAATTCAGCACAGCTCCATGGCTCAATTTTAAAAACAGCCTACACATAACCTCTGATACTGTTTTTTTTAAGCAGGTTTAGGTCAGCCAACCTTATATGTGAGCCAAACTCCAAATGTCTACATGTCTAGATGAAGCACACATCATGTCATCTGTCCCTCATCCAACTGACAGTGCAGGACTCTGTAAACCTGAGGAGCCACTGTTATCAGATACATATGTTTGAACATCAAGCTCTGAAACACTGAACTGTAAACACTGTAAGATGTGGCAAACAGAGATTGCTAGGTTATTAGCCCTCTACAACCTACTTCTACCTCTACAGTAACTTCAGAGCCAGCGAGACATGAATTTGGAGATTAGTGTGCTCAAACACTGGGTCCTTTTCTTACCATTAGTACGGTCTTTTGCTTCAGGCATACTGCTTCAACCTGATTCAGGTAGATTGTGAGTCCATATTCTGGTCTCAATCAATCAGTCAGTCAAGCAATCAATCACTCAATCACTCAATCTCTCTCTCTCTCTCTCTCTCTCTGTGTGTGTGTGTGTGTGTGTGTGTGTGTCTGTGTGTGTGCATTATTTTATCTATGTGGAATATCATTCTCTTTCTTCCTCCAACCACTAATCATACTTATCCTCCATTAGGCTGATTATGAATATGCACCCATGTAGCTCAGTGAAAAGTTATTTTCTTTTTTTCTGTATTCCCACAATATTTACCACATATTCTATATTTTGGTCATTACAGTATTAGGATTGATTATTTACTTGCCACTCTCCTCGAATATGTTTTACAAGGGGACAAAAATCAAGTCTTATTCACAGCTGAAAAATTACTCAGTATATAAATTGATGCTTCAGTTGAGCTGTATTTAATTTATCCACTTGATTTTATTAGTCATCGTCTCAATAATAGTTACTGTATAGTGTGTGCTAGACACTGAATTAGGCATTACACAAACATAATTCCTTATTTTTCAAACCACTACAAGGAGGAGGTATAATTATCTCAGCTTTAAACAAACTATGGCAACAAGTGAAATGATTTGCTCATGAGTTCTCAGGACCTGGTTGAGCCAATATTCAAATTCAGGCTATAGCATTACATAGATATCATTTTTTTCTATATGTGTGTAGTTCTCTTGTCTTACAAATAATTGAAAGACTTTAAACCATTCAGGTTAGTTTTACCTTACTTTATCTGGAGGAAATCTATGACTTTATCTAATATAAGAATATCTAATGTGTTATCACAAGCTTAGAGGAAGCTTATTTTGACATTCATTTCTCTTGACTTATGTACTTTTCATTAATTGAAGAAAGTAACCATATAATGTATATTTTATTTTCACTGCTTATGTGTGGAAATAACATCTAAATAATTTTTAAAGGTTTTTAAAAACAAGATAACTTAATATTTCAAATTTTAGAAGAACTGGATTTTACAACTTATTATATGTAATTGTATATATAAAGTACCAATGCTAAAATCCCCCTAGGCTAAGCTCCAACTTGTTTTACACATGGTGAAATAAAATATTACTAGTTGAGTTTTAAGCTTCTTTGTCATTTAGCACTAATGGATTAAACTTACAGAACTATACTAATACTACTTTTAAATATCTAAATACCACACTTAAAACTGAGAATTTTTCCCTACATGTATCTAGATTATAATAAAACAGAGAGAACGAAAAAGTCAAAAAAGTGGACAATAGAAGACAGACATTAATAGTTTTCTTTCCAACCAGTTTCAGTCCTTACCAGTGCACACAGAAGGTCAACTGCCTCCAAGATCAGCTCCTGATGGCCAATACGGCTGACTCCCAGATCTTCTAGTTCCTGATGTGTGATGCGTAGCAGCTGATCTCCACTGATCTTCTCTCTCTCAAAGTTCTTAATATACTGCTGCAAACAGTCATCAAGACCTACAAAAGAAAATTAAAAAGAACAAAATAGAAATTAATTGTTGAAATAAACCAATTGATGACCAGATGGAAAGCAAGCAATAACTCCCACCATGCCATAACTTAAATCTACTTTGACATT
>LZPO01034338.1:384103-399490 GCA_001675575.1 Neotoma lepida
CAATTAATTATACTCTTCATTGTTAGATTCCTATTCCTATTCAAACTTTACCGGGTAATCACTGAAAGCCTCACCTCTCTTCTAAGTTCTAATTTCAGAAAAATATGCAGAATAATGAATTTAAACAGATTCCCCTACTTTCAGAGTTATATGTATCATACCGCTTCTTTTTCTTTAACATTATTTCACAGGGAGGGGCCTCATTCTTTCCATATAAGCCTAATGAATCTGTCCTCCTGTACTCTGAACTCCTGTCTTCTATCACCACAGCACTACTTCAATCATTTTAAAACTAAATATTTTGTTTCAACAAATTTCTATTCTTTGATGCCTTTTTTATATTTAAAACTACTTACTATCTTAAAAGATAAATTAAAAAAAAAACTTGATTTCCTTCATGCTGTATTCTCTGTCATCCTTTATAAATCTAAGCACCTTTTTCTTTTTTTAAGCTGCAATGAATTCCCTAATCCATTATCATTTGGATTTAATTCAAGTTCATAGTATATAATCACATTAGAATTTATACTCTTAAAAATATTTTTTCAAGATTACCCATGACAATTAATAAGTGATTGGCCAGCCTATAGTTTGTGTTCAATCATTTCTAAAAGTGGACTGGCACAAATGGCAAATTGGAATAATAGGACTAGGCCTCTAAAATTTTAGGTAAGGATTATCAAGAAAATTAAATAATTAACATAAACTAAGTGGTATTGATCATATCAAAAAGGGAGATAAGATTCCACAATGTACTACATTTTGGCTAAAATTATGAAGGAGTAGAAATCATAAGCAAGTAGAGGGGGAAAAAGATTGGGGTGCACTGTACAAAATTTCCAAATAATTAATAAAAATATTACGTTGGGGAAAACAAGAAATTTAAACAGCAAGAATAAGTAACTCCCTAAGTATACACAGTAACTAACTAGAAAATCAGGACTAAAACCTGGTCCTAGAGGATTTGAGGTTGGATCTGTTCTGACTACATCAGACCACCTAAAGACTAAAAAAATCTCCAACAATAAAGTGGATGGCATTCTCGCAAAAAAGGCAGGATAATGGGCAGAGAAAGTTATAGTTATTTATGAGACAAAATAACATTAGGTAACAGAATCATACTCTTTTTTCGCAAAGGTGAAAACAATGCTAGTTAAAACTACCAAGAACTAAATTCCATGCTGGCATACTTCCAGGAAGTGAGAAAAATGTAAAGGACCTGACAGACACATATGCTAAAGCTGCATTCAAATGAATGAAAGGGCAAACGTTATCATTAGTCTCTAGACAACCCTAAAATCAATACAATCCATGCCGACTTGGCAAACTCTTCCCTAGGTTAGTCAATGTCATCACTCAGTTACCCTTCTGCATAAACATCGTTGCTCTCTAACAAGGAACATACAATTCATTTTCACATGGATTCTCAAGAAAACCAAATAAACTAGAAAAAGAGGACAACTTTCTTCTAGGCCTGCACTCGTTACTCTGCTCTAATTTATTTTAGAAAAAGACTATGCTTTCAATAGCTTTATGTTATTTCCAAAGAAGAAACAGGGATGCTGAGGAACAATACTACTGTCTATATATCTGTATGTGTGTTCACTGTGTTCCAAGCACTAATCTAAGTACTTTGCAAATATTTTCTCATTTAATTTATAATAAACTTATAAATTGCATATCACCATCTTGATTTTGTAGTAAAAAATCTGAAAATTTGGGGCCATGCCTAGGATTCTATACCTTTGAAATGGTAAGGCAGGGCTTTAAGGCAAGTTCATTTTCCCTGCTTTTAAATACTCCACTGAAGTGAAAATGGAGGAAAAGTGGAAAGGATTGCTTACAATCCACCAGAGTAACCATTTTGATCATACCAGTCATTATGTCAAAAGCATTTTCCATTTATAAAGCTAAAGATCTTGTTAAAATTGTTTAAATTATGATTTCTAACACATTTAATTGTGTCATTTACATATGCAAAATTCAGTAGGATCATGAAAACTGAAAGTAACAAAAATATGGTTACCCATATAATGGGAACTAAAATAACAATGATCCTAACTAGTGCATGCCAATGAAGAATTCAGAATTATTTAAGTATGCAAAGCACTATAAACAGATTCTCAACTGTCTAGGAGTTAGTGTGAAGGAGGAAATATGATTAGATATAATTTAAAGCATTCAATAGGTAAAAGCAAGTCAATCTCTCATATAAGACTACCCATTCTTGATCCTTAACTCAGTAAAAAGATTTCTTAAAAAAATACATACCCCCAGCACCTAGCCTGGGCAACAACACAACAGACCCAATCCTGTTGGTGGAAGTGTTGAGCCAGACCCAAAGTAGTAAGTGTGACTGGGGAGATATGCTCTCCCCCCAATCAATGAGGAGGCAGGTGGGAGAGCTGGCCTTGTGGTCATAAGAGCAGGAGAGCTGTCCCTCACCCCCACGACCTGCAACACTCAGGGGAGCAGGCCCTGCACTTCACCAGAGCAGCACAATAGAGCCAACACTGTTAGAGTGCAGGTGTGGCTGAGTCTGCCCTGAAGTTGTGAGCATGGAAGAGCTGTCCCCACTCTGTCAGGTGGCAATGTGGGCAGGTGAGAGATGCCCACCCGCATACCACTTACCCCTCACTGCCTGCAACAGATGAGAGAGCTGACCCTCTCCCTTACCAGCTGTAGGGCTCAGGAAACAGGCCCTGCCCCTCACCTAGGCAGCACAGCAGAGCTGCCCAGTGGTTGGAGCTGAGGGTGACCCAGCCCCGAAGTTATGAGCAAAGGAAAGCTGTCCTCATTACTCATCAGACATGTGGTAGCATGAGCAGAGTGAGGAAAATTTATATTATATTTTGCCATAATAAAAAAACACAAACTAAGCAACACATTAACTTTACAAAGCCTCAATTGCTCCTTTTAATTGTTAACAGACATAAAGAAGCATTTTGGAGGGTCTAGAGCTATAGGAAAGCCAGGTAAGCTATTTCTTTTCCTGTTGCTGTAATGAAATGTACTGACAAAAGCAACTAGGGTAAGAAAAGGATTTATTTGAGCTCACATTTCAAGGGTATAGTCCATCACTGTGGGAAAGCCAGAAAGGAGGGAGCTTGAGACAGCTGGTCATATTGCATCCATAGTCAAGAAGGAGAGATCATTGAGTGCAAGCATGGAGTGCTTAGTTTACCCCTCTGCATTTTATACAGATCAGGATTCCCTGCTTGGGGAATGATGGTCCAGTCCACAGTTAAGATGAGTCTTCCCACATTTATTAACTTAATCAATACAATCCCTCACAAACATTCTCAGAGGCAAACTAATAAAGACAATCAATCCATCACAGGGGTGCTTGGAGGCCTATCTCCTAGGTAACAAGTTGATAACATATTAAGTTAAATATTTTATGTCTCATTACTAATGCTATATTTATATATATTTAGATATGAAGTTTCCTCCCTAAAAGATTCACATATTGAAAGTGCGGTCTACAACTGGTGGCACTATTTTGGAGAGTCTTTGGAATCCTAGTTTGGAATGTTGAAAAGGCGGGGCTTAGCTTGAGGAAACAGGTCTTGGTCCTTTCTCTATCCTTCTTTCTACCTCCTTTTCATCATAAGGAAGCAGTCTCTGTCGTAACTTCCTGCTGGCATCATGTTCTACCTTAACATGACCGAGAATCATCAGTCAATGACTGTATGTTGAAAGGTCCCTTTTAAGTTTTATGTTTTTGAAATCTTATGTGCATATGTGTTTTGTTTGTATACCATACACTTGCCTGTTGCCCACAGAGGCCAGCAGAGGGGTTCATATGCCCTGGAACTGAAGTTACAGATGGTCATGAGCCACCATGTGGGTGCTGGGAATGGAACCTGGGTCTTCTGCAGAAACAGCAAATTATCTCAACTACTAAATCATCTCCCCATCCCCAAATGGAAACCTCTTAAACTGTAAGCTAAAATTAATATTTTCTCACTTTAAGTTATTTTGGTCAGGTATTTGATTACATCGATGATAAAACTAATACAATGTCTACAATACAAACACAAATTTCTCTTTTTACTAAATACAAAAAAACCATCAATGGCAATCGTATTCAAATTTCAAAAACATTTATATGAAATGTCAATAAGATGTCTCCTGCATCTTTATGCTTCAAGAAGAAAATAATTTGACTTATCTTGATAAAGCTTAATATACTTCCCATTTTAAATAATATTTTATTTAATATCTAATCAATATTGAGTGTAAAGATATTCTTGATTTAGAATGCTAATCAGGTGAATTTCAAATATAAAAAAGTATCACAAAATATTAATCAGGAATCTCAGGTTGCTAGGAGAGTACATTTTCCAAGGAGGACAGGTTCTGGGAAAACATTGAAAGCTTATTTCAATACCACATTTCCCTAATGCTCTCATTGTTTTCAGATTTAAACTAGTTTTCTAAAGTACTGCCTGCATCTTACAGTTTTACCACATTATCCACTTTGATACAATTCCCCTTTGGAACCTCTTCCTGCCTTTCTTCTATATCGTATTAACACTTTTCCAAGTCCTGAAACCAACTTTTAATTATTCATTCAACAAGCAATTATTAAATGCCTATTTGTGAGCCAGGCATTGTTCTAGAGAGCACAGATAAGAAGGTAAACAGAATCAGACATGGTCCTTTCCTTCCTGGAGCTAATATTTTATTAACAGAGAAGCACATGAATTATGGAATCATACAAATGACCCTAACAATTCACTGAGGGGAAGGCAGGGAAGGAGAGGAGAGAGCTATGGAGGGAAAGGAAGGGACCTTGCTCTAAGAGTCTATAAAAACAGATTTGACCAAAGCAGAAAGACCAAGGATAGGCTTTCTGTGGAGATAAGTAGGCATGAACAAGACAACCAGGGAGGAAAGACCACGAGACAATGGAAATAGCAAAGTCCTAGGGAGACGAAATGAATGGAAAGTATGAGAAAATGAAAGGAAGGCTAAAGGTTTTGTTCAGATCTATGCTCTGAAAAACACTCTTGGGCTTCAATACATAGAACAGAACTTGTAGCCACATCGCCTTTTGTTAAAGAAAGAATAATCTGTTAGGAACTAATCTTCCAACTTTGTCCCATCATCACTGGGTCAGCTATTTCAGCCATATTTATTGTAGTATTCATCGTTCCCAAACATGTCTTTCTAAGACATTTGATTTATCAGTCCTAATAATCCTTTTTACTTTCTACCTGGTAAGGTAAGTGAATGAAAAGATGAATAAATAAAAGATATTATTTAGAATTATACTCATGTTCTTCTCAATAAGAAATCACAATTAACAGATAATGTTGTAAATGGTACAAATTTCATTTAAAATGCTGCATCCAGAAGTATGTTAATATAGAGGTAAATTTTACCTTTAGGTTACAGACTATCATTTTAACTCAGGCTCATTACTTCTGACTGAAACAGCTTCAACAAAAGAAAATCTTGGTGTAAAGTATCTGCAGAAACAAATGGCCTCATCCACTATTAAACTTTATCTCACTCAGTACATCTCCCATGATCCTTCCTTAACACGAAACGAATCTTATTCATAATTTTAAATTCAAAGTTTGAAGCCACATTCTCTGTTACATAAGCATTTTCCTATGATAAATGAATGTGAACATTATTACTATTCAATAATCTCTTGGGGGCAAATAACAAAAAGAAAAGAACCCTGTGATGTCTTATAATTTTTATGACTATAACAGGTTCTAAAATAAAAGGCCCAATTTAATTTTTAGTCAACATACATTTCATTAATCACTAAAAGTCATTTGTTATGATGAACAGTAAAACCGAAATGAAGCTACAAATAATTCTTTTCTAATATGCGAGGATTTATAATTAGAAAAAAAACAAGCCTACATTAATCCCATAAGTATTTCTGATAGGGTGTTTAAAATATAAGCAGTGGTTTGCTTATGTATTAGAATCTATCTGTAATATCATATAATTTAATTAGTGGTCTGATATTTTAGTGTATTACACAAATAAGATATTTTGAAACCTAATTTCCCCTAAAGTTTGTGAAATATCTTTAAAATAATTCTGATTACTCAAAACTATTAACTTTCCATTGTTCTCAAATTGTATGTGCATATAAAACATTTGGAGAGCTGATTAAACCAGATTATTATTCATTTTGTCTGGGGTGTAGTCTGGGATTTTGCATTTCTATCATTCAGAAATAGCAATGAATACAAGTTCACTCATCCAAGGCAAAAAAGAATTGTTCTTTTCATTTTTTAAAGTTATATTATTATCAAGTAGGATAATGATGATAAGTATTAATAGAAATCTTGGACATAAGTAGGCTTATGTTTCTAAGTATCTAGAAATTCTCAATTGGGGATGAAAACTTAATAAATACATAATGACACAAAAACAAGCAACAAATATTTACTATAAGTGTATAGATTACAATGAAACACATTTTTCATGCTTTAAGCTAGACAAAATTAAGGAGAGAAAAAAGCTAGACCAAACTAATTGTGATTATGCTTATTTAAATAAATCCCTAATTGTATATATTAAAAAAACAAAACCTTAAAAGCCTGAAGAGAAATTCACCAGCCTAAATGAGCAATAATTAGTCTCATCATTCCCAATATTGTTATAAATGGTGTAGTAGGTCTTCAAAAACACAAGAGAAAGTACAAATGATACAAATTTGTGTTCCTTATCATCAACCATTTCTGACAAAGCTCCAAAAATATGAGTCTTTCAATATTTCCTATACGTCCTCTCTGCTCAGTAAAATTCTTCTTCATTACATAAGCATTCTATTACAATCAATGTCTATTGGAGAATCAAATTTTCATTGAAAGATGTCATTAGAAATTACTGCTCTCCTCGGAGCTAAGGGAACACTGTGGAAGAGGGGGAGAGACTTGGGAGTCAGAGGGGATGGAGAACATAGAGAAGAGGGCCCACCAAATCAACTAAGCAAGGCTCACATGGGATCACAGAGACTGAAGCAACCAAGTATGGGGCCTGTCTAAGTCTGCACTAGGTCCTCTGCATACATGCTGTGGTTGTTTAGCTTGGTGTTCTTGTTAGGACTCCCTAACAGTGGGAGTGGGGGTGTCTCTGACTCTTTTGCCTACTGTTGGGAACCTTTTCCTCCTACTGGGTTGCCTTGTCCAGCCTTGATATGAGGGTTTGTGCCTAGTCTTATTGTATCTTGTTTTGTCACATTCGGTTGTTGTCTCTTGGAGGCCTGCTCCTTTCTGGAGGGAAAAGGAAGAGGAGTGGAGCTGGGGGAGAATGGAGCTGCGGAATTGGGAGGTATGGAGGAAGTAGAAACTGTGGTCTGGATGTATTTTATTAGACAAGAATCTATTTCCAATTTAAAAAAAAGAAAGAAATTACTGCTTTCCCTCCATTCCCTCTAGACTCCAAATTCTTTCCAGTGGGTCAGAATAATAATTTTGTGATAATAAGAGAGGAAGGAGAAAACAGTTGTAAGAAGATACATATGAAGAAGCACAGTTGGGATGGTAGTACCTTAGTTAATACTGTGCTGTGATCACTTTTTCCTACAGAGGCAGCACTGCCTCTCCTGCCAGAAATTAACCTCTCTGACATGTTTCTTTACAAACTGTAATTGATTACTAAGAATTCAAGAATTAACTTTCACATACCATTTCCAAACTCTAAGTCATGTTTTAACATGATATTCCTATTGCTGGCAAGTGAACAGTTAATGAAGTTTAGCACTATGATTCTTCTTATTAAATTCCTACTAAAAAGCCTACTTTCATGAACAGTACTTTATAAAAGAACGATACAAATACATCATGTTTTCTCAGGTTTAAGGATCTAAAAATTATGGTTTAAAATATTACTTTACAGTTACTTATACTTAGGTCTTATGAGTAAACAAAAATATTTTTCAATTGTCTCTATAAAACATTAAAAAAAATAAGCAATTAGCCCTTCTAGAGAAAAGAGACCATGAGAGAAGTGAAAGAGAAAAGAATGTGGGGAGGTGAGGGCAAGGGCAAAGATCCAACACATGTGATGATTTTATATTTTGTAAAACACTACTCAAGAAACTTCTGAGCTTGGCTCAACAACAATGTATTCATTCACCCTCCTATGAGACTTTGGTCCCTGCTTGAAAGCAGCTGTACAAACAATCTTTTCATGAGTTTTTATTTCAGTCAAATCCCAAATTCTTCCATTGGTGAATTTTAATGAAAAGGCCCTAAGGGATATAAGATTTGCATACATATAAACATAATACCACTGCCTTCTACAGAGACCTTCATTCAAAATAGCTATAAATGAACCTGTGAAAGCAACAAAGAACTTACCAAGAGATATCTTCATGAGCTACAAGCAAGTTTTTTTTTTAAACTGTTCTGCAGATGTTATAAACATAACAAGTAAGAGCAAAACTTGATATGCACAAAAAGCAATACATGATGAAAGCTCAAGAAAATACTAGTAAAAATTCTTAAGTTAATATAGATGATATTAATATTGGCTTTTTAATTTTAGATTTGATTTGCATGCTCCTGTTCAATATTCATAATAATTTCTCATTTTTAATTTTTTTGTAGTGCTGGGAATTGAAAGCAGGGCTTTATTCATGCTAGATTATGAGCTTTCTTTCTGAACTACTTCTTCCAATCCCTTATGAGAACTTCAAATGGCAGGCTAATGAACTCAAGGTATTTTCACAGCACTAGACATTTCTAAGGAACTTAGAATGAATCCTTTTCGTTTCAAGAAAGAAAATAAAAAATATACTAAAATATGTAACAATGCAAGAAAACATATTATTACTTTTTATTGTCATCAGCCACCCTGGAAACATGTTCCCAATGGTTATAGCAGCACAGATTAAAAGTCATTTAAGAGGAATATGACTCATTCAATAATGATTAAGGCAATTTTAAGTTCCTGTTAACATTTTATATTCACAAGTTCAAGTTGTGAATAATGCACTCTAATCCTGATCTCCTAGTGCTATGAGCTAAAAAAGGTGAAGTGTTTAAGGTGAACCTTACTTAATTCAAAATTGAGTCATGTCCTCCTAGGAAATGGTGTGTGTGTGTGTGTGGTCTGTAGATTTCACCACTTCTCATGACAACTCCAAATCTCAAAAGGAGGAAAAGAAACAAAATAATTTCTGCTTCAATTAAAGATGGTTCATTTAAGGAGTGGGTGTTATTGGTAACCTTGTGAGAACCTTGTAAGAAAGAAAGGAAGGGAAGAATGGAGGAAGGAAGAGAGGAAGGAAAAAGAAGGAGGGATGAAAGGAAGAAAAGTGAGCTTAAGGAAAATTTAAAATAGGAAACAAAATTGTTGATTTTGAGAAACTGGTCTTATTGCAAAAGAAATATGGTCAGTGTGTATTTATCATTAATGACTCCAATGCCATTTCTCTATCTTTTTTAAAAATTAAGTCTTTTACATTTTTCCTTTACATAAATAAACATATATGTATATGATATGTGATTTAGCAACAAGATTAACATTCTTTGTATATTTAGAAAACCTCAAGAAGATTACAAACTTGTGTTTTGGATCATGATTTATTAAACTGTAGAGGGATATGACACTGATTCATCTACTCCCATCCCTTCTTTTCTTGACACAAAACAAAACGGGGATACTAGATCTTTAATAGAACAACCTTTGATGAGGCATGGTGATGCTTGCCTTTAATTCTAGCACTGGGGAAGAAGAGGCAGGCAGATTACTATGAGTTAGTTCAAAGCCAGCCTGATCTACATAAGGAGTGGCAGGGCAGTCAAAGCTACAGAGTGAAACCTTGTCTCAAAAAAAGAAAAGAAAAGAAAAGAAAAACAACATAAATAAACTCAACGGAATTTGTGTACACTTTGTCTCTTATAGCTTTGGACCTTTTTATCATTTGTTTTTAATCTTTGAGATTATAATGTAATTACAACATTTCTTCCTTCACTTTCCTCCCTCCAAACCCTCCCCATATATCCTATCCAGCTCTCCTTAAAACTCATGTCCTCTTTTCTTATTAATTCTTATTTCATGAATTTACATATTTATATATTATTTAACCTGCTCAGTCCATATGATATTTATAACAGCAACTCTTTGCAAAGGAGGGAAGAAACCAACAGTCCTACCCAGCTATGATGCCAATGAACTGCAACAATGACGAGGATGGCACAATAACCTTAAGGGTGCAGTAGTGGCACACAAACATTGGTGGTAACCAACAGCTCTCTAATTGGACTTAAGACCCACTCAACAAGAGGGAAAGCATGTCTATCACTGGAAACCTAGCTAACTACTCAGTGCTAGTGAAGTCATGATTATTGGAAGATAATCTGTAACTATTAATTTACTGAACCAGCATAATCCCAAATAGCAATTTATCCTTACACCCACAGATAAGTGTAGTCTTAACCCCTTATCAAATAAAATTCTCTTTGCAACTGATGGAGACCACTAGAGAAAACTACAACCAATCAAAATACAGAGTTAAAACACTCCCTACCTAAGACTCAGGGAACATTATGGAAGAGGGGGCAGAAAGATTGTAAAGAGCCAGAGGTTCAGGGTATTTGCTGTGAGACTATGTCTCCTAGTAGCAGAAGCTACACCTGTAAAGTCTCACCAACATGACTGTACAAGCATGACCTAAACAAGGATGACACCACAGAAGATGCCATACTGGATGGGGAAAACCCCACAAGACTGCACCTACATGAAGAACTATAGGCAACTGAGGAAAGCTGAAAGCAAGAGCAGTATTCCAATTTGTTGTCAGTGCTAAATGGTCAGCCCGGAAAACATTCACACAATTTTTTGTTTTGTTTTATTGGTATTTTGCTTGTATATTTTGGTGTTGGAGTTGTGTGTGTGTGTGTGTGTGTGTGTGTGTGTGTATTGGATTTTTATGGGTTTTTGTTTTTGTTAATGTGAGAGAAAGAAAGGGCATGGAATTGTAGGGACTAGGAAGTGAAGAGGGGCTGGGAGAAGGGAAAGAATATATTGAATATGTTTTCAATTAAAAAAGAATACCCTTTGGCCCCACTACTAGTTGTCTCATGGTCCCTATTTTCTCAGATATGCTTTATGAATTTCAGGAAGAATGCCTATAATTGTTTTCAGGAAATTTATAAGCAATGACAGAATAGATTTAGATGTTCTAAAGGTTCAGTAATAAAAATATTAAACATTGCTAGGATTTCAAAATAAATTAAAGTTCTTTAAGCTGAAATTACATTTTAATAGAAAATCTAAAAGCAAGTTAATTCATAAACTAATTTACAAAGTTCTCATAAATATAAAAAAATCATCCTATGTACCAATTTCCTTCCTAAAAACTATGAAGAAAATATTTAAGGCTCAGAAACTACCAATGATAACTTGAACTAAGTTTTCTAAACTGTTTGGTTATGTGAATATGGGCTACTCAGTTTTTACTTACAAAACAATTACAAATGTAAGCATTGGTATATCGATTAATTAAGCCTTTTCAATTCAAAACAATTCAGAACCACTACAATCAACAATGAAACACAAGAAATGGTCTCATTAAGGGTTACGAATATTTAGTATTAAACCACTCTCCATTTTTGTCTTAACAGATGTAAAGAAGAAATAAAATTAATAAGAGTTATGGATATTTTAAGAGGAAATCTAGTAACACTGTATAGTATTACTAGAAAAATAAATGAAAAACAGAATAAACAGCACATTCCTTAAGAGTAGTTCACAATAACTTTATAGACAGCAAAGTCAGCCAGAAAATTGAATAAAAATTCCATTCATAATAGGAATAAAAACATTAAACTAAAAATAAACCCAGCAATGTATAATTAATTTAAAAGGTATCAAATTTCCCTGAATGTAGAAAGAAAATCCAAATAAATAAGGAAAGATATATCACATTTTGAATGAGAAAATTCAATAGTAGTTAGCTATTATTTTTCCCTAAATTAACATACAAATCCAGTTCAATTTCATTTAAAACCCTTGTGGGCTATTAAAACTGATATTTGACAAATTAAAAGTAAATTCATATAAAAGGAAAAATGGTCAACAACTAAGAAATATTTGATAAACCAAAACCTGAAGGTGAAGGAAACTGTTCAGATTGCAAATGTTCTTCTATTAAACATCAATCCTTTGGAATTGCACTGAAAGAGAAGATTGGTAAATTCTGCTAGAATAACTGGTAGGCTATACATTTGGGGAGAAGTGAAACTCTCTAATTTAAGGTATATTTTCAATTAAAAATAAGATTTAAATAAATGAGAATACTGTATCAAATGAAGGAAAAGATCTGTCCTAACCAAGATACATTACTGAGCAGCCATAAAACAACAACAAAATGACAGGTATGGCTACATCAAAATCAAAACATTTTCTGATAAAAGACACTTGAGGGATTTTTCAGAATAATATATATGATCATCAAGCCTATAATAAAAATCTCATTGTCCCCTTTCTACTTAAGAAGTTATGCTTTAGTGAACCATTGTTTCCTGTGGAAGTTTTTTTGTTGTTGTTGTTTTACTTCTTGCATATCCATCCCCAAGGAGGTTTTTATAGTTCATAGCAGATTCTATTAAAGATTAGTCATTTAGTATGTAGGTTCTCTCCATTAAGCTGTTCTTGCAATCTAGTATATTTTATGAAGTGCTTTTGTATGTTTGTATCTATGCAACTAGAAAGCACAACAAAAGAAATATTCCATGTGGAAAAGATTGTTATAGAACGCTATGTTCTGGAAATATTTTAAAAGTTACTATTTAATCAACAACATCACCACTGGAGAGCTATATCAGCAGTTAAGAGCACTGGCTACTCTTCCAGAGGATCCAGGTTCAATTCCCTGCACCACACAGTGGCTCACAGCCGTCTGTAATTGCAGGTATACGATACCTGATGCCATTTCGAGCTTCTGCAGGCACCAGGCACACATACAGCATACAGGCAACATGCAGGCAAAACACCCATACATATAAAAAATAAAAATAAGCAATTTCACCTTTTGTTCTGACAAGAATAATGTGGCTTTAGGGAAATACAGCAAGTATAAAAAAAATGGAACCTTATATACTGTAATGAATGCAACAACCCATATTTTGGCTGCACCTAATTGGACAAGAAAGGGAAGGACACTACATACTCACTAAAGGAAAAACCCACCCAAATAATTTTGCAATTCTAAACATTTATGCACCAAACACAAGGGCACCCATGTTCATAAAAGAACCACTACTGTGACTAAAATCACATATTGACCCTCATACAGTGATAGTGTCAACAGTGTCTCTCTTGACAACAGACAGCTCATCCAAAACAAAAACAAAAACAAAACAACTAAACAGAGAAACGGTGGAGCTAAATAATGTTAAATCAAATGACAAATATCTACTGAACATTTTACCCAAACACAAAAGAATATACATTCTTCTCAGAAGCTCATGAAACTTTCTTCAAAATTGACCACATACTTAGACACAAACCAAGACACAAACACCCTGCATCCTATCTGATCACCATGGATTAAAGATAAATACTAAAAATAATACAAACAACAGAAAGTATACGAACTCTTGGAAACTGAACAACTCACTATGGAATGAAAGATGAGTCAAATAGAGAAGAAATTTTAAAACATTTTAGAACTGAATGAAAATGAAAACACTGTACCAAAACCTATGAGACACAATTAAGACACAGACATAATACCTAAGAACACTTGATTTTTACAAAGAAGTCAGAAATACACACTGGAAAAAGACAGCATCTTCAACAAATGTGATGCTGGTCAAGCTGCAATACTGCATGTACACGAACGCAAACAGGTCCATATTTATCATTCTGCATAAAACTCAAGGATTAAGGACCTCAACCTAAGACACAATACCCTGAATCTGTTAGAACAGAAAGTGATGAATAGACTTGAACTCACGGACACAGGAAAAGGCTATCTTAACAGGATACCAACAGCACAAGCATTAAGACCAACAACTAATAAATGTACCATAAAGCTAAAGAGCTTCTGGACAGCAAAGGATACAATCCATGCAAAGCTACAGGGTACAGAATGGGAATGTTTCATGTTTTCTCTTATAGGTAGATGTTAGCTTTAAAGTTTTCAATATGTGGGCTATAATCCAAATAACCACCGAGGTCAGGTACCCAGTAAGAGACTGGGGAGGATATAAAATCTCCCAAAGGAAATGGAATATAGTGCTACGGAGACCTAAAGGGGAAACTAGATTAGGAGGAAGGCAACAGCAGGGAAAATGCATACAAATATAACAGGAATCTAAATAGAGTCGTCAAATAATAGGGAAAACAATGCCCCAACCAGATATTATATGCCTCCAAGTAAAACCTTCAGTGCTAGGAATGGGTTATATCTTGTTAAATCATTGGCCTAAGGGGTCCCGTGGACATCCCTCCCTGGAAAAAAAAATCACTGGCTATTATCAAGGTATGCTCTTCACAAGCTGATGGTAAGGCCCTATTTCTGAAGATATCACTTATGTCATCTAACACAGAATTCAACTTGATGCCTAACTATAGGTGTTACCTCTACTGACTAGTATTTGTGGTGCTGGGAAGTACTCTGTAATTTCCCAGAGGAGAATGATATTCATAAATATTACCCAACTACAGACCCAGTGACCTACAACAGTGACCTGTCTGCAAAAATACTGGTTCAGCAGTGGCACAAATGTTATGAGTAAGACCAACCACTTTCTGATTGCATTTAAGGCCATTACATGAGATGGAAACCATGACTGACACTGCTCTGGTAGCCAAGTACCTGAGACTAGACAGGACAAATGCCTGGGGGAAAACCTAATACTATTATTCTGTTAAAGAGACATAGCAATAAAAATGACACCTAGTGACATACTGCTATAGTCATAAATCAGTACCTCACTAGACCCTCATCAGAGAACTAACATAGAAACCTAAAACTGGAAAATGTGCAGAGAGTCAAAGACATTGGAATACCCAGCCTTAAATGGGATGTCATCATCAACTCCCTGCCCCAAGGCTCAGGGATATATGCAGATGAGACGGCAGAAAGACTGAAAAGCCAGAGGTGGGTGATGCCAAGGAAACAGCATCATCCAGACTCAACAGAAATGATACACATATGAACTCAGAGACTATGCTAGCATGCATAGTACCTGCACAGGCTCAAGCCAGCCTGGGCACTGAGCTGAGGAAGGGGATACAGTGCCTCACCCCCTATCCAAGAAACTATTTGCAATTGATATTTGCTGGCAAAAGAAAAATAGTTTTGTCCCTGGATATCTCAACCACATTCCCCATGCCTAGAAGTAGCTGGCCACAGAAAATAAACTCCATCTTTCTTTGTTTGTGGGCTTTTTG
>LZPO01034338.1:422526-442879 GCA_001675575.1 Neotoma lepida
GAGGGTACCATAGGTCCCCCGCCATCGAGGGGAGGGGACGCCGATGAACTACTACGGGTGACAATGGGAGCCCCAGCTTTCCTCGCTGTCGCCTTCGCGGCTGCAGAGTAAGCTCCCGAGGTGACTTCCTCGGACCCGAGCGCCCCTGCGGGAAACTGGGGTGTGAGTTTCCGTAGACGGAACCAGGCTCTAGGCAGAAACACCTAGATGAGGCTAAATGGCTCGTGCTGTCTGTCGGATCTCCCCTGGCTACTAAAAGGGACCTGGGAAGTCAGAACAGTCAACTGCAAGCTGCTCCAAGTGATTCTGAGACGCCTCCCCCACCCCTACACGTGCCTTTTCCAAGACTCTGCTTCAGGTTTTTGGCCAACTCCTTCAACACAGGGTCCCGATATCTATTTTACATGATGTCATTTTATGTTCAGATGTTCTTATATAAGAACCAGAGACTAATAATGGGATTTAAAGTTAGTGACAAATTGCAAACATGATGTTTCACATATTGTTTGCTTCAAAAATCTATGCAGGCTTCTATGCAACATTTAGTAAAATACAGTTTGCCTAATGAGGCTTCACTTTCGATGACAATTCTAGAGCATCTAAAAGCAAATTCTACCACCATTATAGTTTTTTTTTTCTCGGTATAATTCTTAAAGAGCTACATTAAGTAAACAAGAAACTCCTTTTATTTCTATAATCATTTCAATAATGTCAGTAAATCATGCCAGTTCCTACCATAGCCATTTTGTCTAACTCAATTTTATGAAATACAGAATGTCACTTTCTTCAGTTGGCATGAATTGACAGCACCCCCCCACACACACACACACACAAAGAGGTGAAACAGTAACTGATAAAATATTAATGTTTTCATACTACTGGTACAAAACAAATAAAATTTAAGAAGCTTGTGTTGACACTGGTTTAGTAATAACCCAAACTTCAAAATAGAGACAAAATTTTAAAAGAAATTTAATTACACAAGTAATGTTATCAAAATATTACTATTAATAATAACACAAATTTTATCGAGCAAGGTGCTAAATGATCACTTTGTTTTATTCTAGCCTCATACTAGCTCTACTATCAGCTACATTTTACAGCTGAGACTTTAGCTCTCACATTCACTTCGTATCCCCTAGATCTATTACACATAGTTATATAAATGTTAAATAAATTAGTGAACAGTGCCTTAAAAGGTCAAATTTATCTGAGATCATGGTGCATGATTATAACAGCAAGTTCATTCCAAAATCTCAACTTTGAAAATGAGTGTCATAAAATGAGCAATTGTAGTGAAAGGGAGGTCCACTGAAGATCTACTGGATGCATTTCATCAAACTTAACCACAAAGAGGGCTGAGACTCATCGTGAGTTTTCCTGATCTATACCTAACCAGAAATGGTAAGAATATAGAACGTGGCCAAATTTGGCTGCACCAGTAAGTTGCAGGTTGAAAGACTAGGCTTCTGTGACAAGCAACCATACAGTGGATCATATTGCAAGCAAGTGCAAATTAAGTTGTCACTTGTCTGATGGAGCAG
Organism: Neotoma lepida; assembly: GCA_001675575.1. NCBI lineage: Eukaryota > Metazoa > Chordata > Mammalia > Rodentia > Cricetidae > Neotoma > Neotoma lepida. The sequence continues at coordinate 424,071 of LZPO01034338.1, forward strand.
GCTATCAGGACAAATCTCACACACTAAGATTAGTCAGATAGAGATAGATTAGATAGATAGATAGATAGATAGATAGATAGATAGATAGATAGATAGATAGATAGATAGGTAGGTAGACAGACAGACAGATCATACATTGATTGAAATTATGTGACAAGGCCACTGGCAAAGAAAATGGGAAAGTAAGATTCCAGAGAAAGAAAAGAGAACTTTGAGGAAGACCCTATATCAGATTGAAGGAGTACACAGTCCCCTCCAATTTATGTTACAGTTAGGCATTTATGTTTTGTTCAATCATGTAAAGTGACTATGAAACTAAATCTAAATCTAAGAATGAACCAAAATGGGAGTGTAAATTCCTACTGTCTAACAGATTGCATGAGGGCCTTAAGGGCTCCTCTTAAGGTCTCCTCCCTTAGGTTCCCCCATGAAATACAGCATTTGACTTTGACTTTGACAGTATAATCAGCATAAGTCATTCACTTAATCTCTTCAGAACATAACAGGCTTTTCACTTTATGTATTCTTGGTTTGGGGAGGGGAGAAAAAGAAAAGGATTAAATCATCACTGCTCTTGTTCTTTTATTCTTAACTACAAATGACTCAGCTGAATCTTTCTGGCATTTTTCTTTCCAGGACTGTTCAAATAAACTACCATTTATGTACTCTGTCTATTACTCAGAATTTAACATTTTCCCCACTTTTTTGTGCATATAGTATAGTGCATCTCTATAAAAACCTGGGCAACTTAATATTGCCTTCTCTTGGTGAACAATGCAATCTTTAAAGATTAGGAGTAAAGTATGTTGTCATAAATATATGCAAAAATACAGTGAATTAATTGGTATGATGTCACACGTTCTTCAACAGGCTAGATTTAAAAGCCAAACTATGAACCTTTGGAAAAAATCCTCAGATTCTTTTTTAATTGAGTCAGAGTAGAAATGTTAAGTTAATTAAATTAATTGGATATATACTTTTTGAGATATTTGCAACCATATCAAAACAAATCACTTGAAATAATCTTTTTTAGTCTATTATTTTTTTAAAATGATGTCAGTTGAATTTATGATTCTGGTTGTTAACACTTTGTCCCTCTAGATTTCAAAATAAAAATGAAAATCCCTTAACTAAAATATCCTCAGTTAAGATTTTAGAGTGTAATGTGGTTTTAATTGGCTCTAGATGAAGAATTTACAAATAGTCCTCTAATTGCTCTTATTTTTAGGAATTATGGCAGCTAGGAAGGGAATCTTCCATTGGAAGAGGGACTTTTAAGCCTTTGTCTCTTTGGAGCTCAAGAGAGAATGTAAATGTTTTCCAAATTAGGCTTATAGGGATCTTATTTTACTTACCATTTATTTTGCAGAGATACTCACTTTGGATTGCTATGCAAGATATATTTTAGTAATTTTACTTATTTAACATTTGGATAAAATATCTTTCAGAAGATTTTCTGGTGTATGTTTCCAGTTGGCTTGGATTTATTTTTTGATACTGCTATATTGATTTATTGTATTTTTTGAGATTGGGTCTATATAGCCCAGACTGATGTGAAAGTCACTCCATAATCCAAGTTGGCTTTGAATTCTTCGACTCTCTACCTCAGACTCTCAAGTGCTGGGATTACAGGTATGTACTACCATGCCCAACTTCTTACTTTCTTACTAAGCATTGTTTTCTCATGTTAATTTATCCCTTTATATTTTATTTTGAATAACACTAATCACTAAAACATCGAGAGAACAATTAAAAGAAGCTCATATCCTAAACAAGAGAAAATAACAACCTCCCCTTTCCCTCAGTTTGTCAGACAGTGCCTGTAATTTCAAAAGCAGGTGTATTATACTTCAGCAATTCTGATAAGATTAATAATTATAAAGCAAAGGACTAATTGTTCTCAAGAATAATGTAAAAATCTTATTCCGGAGAAAGGTTAGTGAAATTTCTGTAATACTGTTGTTGTTTCCAGTATAATTCACCTAACAGCTATCAATTAAGAACCAAAATCTCTAATAACAACCTAAGTTTCCAATCATCAGAGACAAGTATGAAATAATCTTCGTTGTAAATAGGCCTCAGTGCACCTCTCCAGGCCATATCTCCCTTTAGATTGAATGGGGAGAAAGAGCACCGAGGGATGATAATTAAATTAGTAGAATAATTTCTTTGTTGTTGTGCCTCAAAGGTAAGCTGTATTAAATCAAGCCTTGTCCTTTTCAACCAAGATTTACAGCAATCCTTTCTGAGTGAAGAGAAATTGGCCTGAATTGAGGTTCTCCCAGTGGAGGTGTTTAAGGGTTCTTTCCAATACTGTCCCCTGCTGTATTAATTACAATCTAACAAAAACCTCAGAGCCCACCAAGATTAGTTTCCTTAATACATAAAGCCCTAGCCCACCAGGGAAGTTTCTAATGCACTGGGCAGACGTTAGTGAAGGGCATATAAATTCGTTATTCAACATTTTTTGAGCACCATCAAAAATGCTGGCTCAATTTCTATCCTTTGAATAGAAAAATTACCTTAATTTTGTATATACGGATGGCCAAAATACTCATATGTTGATAGGGGAAACAAAAATTTAACAATTCATTTAATAGGATAATGTGGCAAGTACAAAGATAGATATGCCTACTGCTAAGCAAAGAGGAAGATTTAACTGCTATAAAGAAGACTGCATAGAGGACTGAATGCTCAATTTAGACCTTAAAGGATGGCAGTTAAGCAGCAATGCAGGAAAGGACTGTTAGACAAACTGTGGTCAAGGTTTTATAGCATTTTATATAGGTCCCTGGGTAGTGGATATTAAAAAGCAAAAAGTGACAGGAGATGAAGTAGGAATGAAGGGCAATAACAAGATAATGGGAAAATCAAACTAAAATAGAGCAATTTAAATATTTTGAGTAATTAAGTGACTTAGAGATATTTGTGTTTTCTATAGAATACTCAGGTAGCCAGGGAGAATAGGGATTTGAAAGGGCAGGATGGAAGAGTATCAATTTAAACAGTGTGGCAATAGGCCAGTGAAGGGATGTATCATGTCAGAAATCGAGCAATGGAGGTAGTTATATAGAAGAGAGGATTGATAGAATAATTATCCAGAACTTGATTAAGTGGGTGAAAGGTTAGAAAAGGGGCAATATCAAGAATGGTTTCAGGATTCTAACTTGGGTGAATAGATAAATTATTTCTCTTACATAAATCATTTAAAACATAAGCTGATGTGAGAAGTGAAGATAATCTGAGATATTACTCCTTTTGGATATTCTAAACATGAGGAATCTGAGACAGTTGATGATAAATTCATACAAGGTAGTTCCTTCATTCACATATAAAAATACGAAGCTTAGTATGGGCTGAAATAGAAATCTGTGAGCAGTTACTGAAACAAGAAAATAGAGAGTGGATGTAAGATGATACAGTGGAAGCCAGCCATATGGGTGGAGAAGAGTGAGAGAAGAGGGAGGGAAGGAGGGAGGGAGAAGAAACCAGGAGTATGCCGTGTCACGATAGCCCAATAAACAAAACACCAGGTAGAAAGGAGGGAAAATTATGGGAGGGCCAGAGATAATGCTGTTCCAATAAGAACTAGTGGTTTTGTCAGTTCAGATGTCATTTATGGCCTGATTTTAATCTGAGAAAGAATTTGGCTGTCAGAATGGAGAGGCTTGCTAACAGGACTTTTCCACAGGTTTATTTTGTCTTTTACCTTTACTCATAGCCTCCCTATGTATATAATTTAACTCAGTGGCTGAAAAATGAGTGACTACTTTCTCTTACTACTTTCTCTTTCTACTTACATTATTCTGGTGAAATCCCAGACACTAATAATGATACCTACTCTTATCTGATTACATCTTCACCACTTAAGGGACAATGACACCCTTTAAAATTACCTTCTCTCATAAGGTTTTATGGAAACAGTGTTGTCATGACACTGGTTATATTACACATCTTCACATAGGACACATAAGCAAGGATCAACCACAGAATAACCTATTGGATTTGATATCATCCTTTAGAAATATAGATATGGGGAGCTGATCTTGCATTGCCAGCCATATAAAGAAATAAACTTTCTGAACACATTTGTAGTTGTTACTTCCCTACTGATTGACTCTATGGAAGTGTGACAATCCAACTTAGTAACTGTCACTATGCTGCAGACTAGGTACTGTTTAACTACTTAGCATAGATTTGATCTATGAAGTCCATAAATATTCCCAAGGGAATGAATTCTACTGAACTGTTGCCTGAATAAACTAGGACAATCCACTGTGTCCTAAAAAATCAGCAGCAGCAGCAGTAGTAGCTTGATTCCAAATTTGAAAAGACTACAGTTTTCTGAATCATTAGGTCTCCCTAAGATTACTCTGTAACTAATAAAAATTTCCATGGTTTTAATTTTTATTTTGGTTAGTTTCTCTCTATTATTTTTATTAAGCATTTTGTACATGCATATAATGTGTTTTGATCAAATCTACTACCATCCCCTCCTCTCCAATTATTCCCTTTTACCCCCCCCCACACCTTTCCCTTTCAATTTTCATGTACTCTTTCTTTAAATCTACTGAATTCATTTAGTACTGCCTGCATGTGCTCTGGTGTAGGACCATCTACTATAATATGGGTCGCTTCTAGGGGACATGTTCCTGAGGAAACTGGATCTCTCTCTCCCTATAGATATAGTTTCCCAATAACTCCTCAGCTAGAAATAGGACTTCATGAGCCCCTCCCCATTTCTGGTGAGATTTTGGGTGGCTTGATCTTGTGAAGGTCTTGTGCATACAGTCACAGCCACTGTGAGTTCAAGTGTGCAGTGGCCCTATCATGGCTGGCAAATACTGTTTCGCTGCAGATGTCCACTATCTCTGGCTCTTATAAACTTTCTGTCCCCTCTTTTTCAATGATTCCTTATCTCTGTGTGTCAACCAGTTGTGAGTCTCTTTATTAATCTACTGCTTCTCTAGCTTCTCTAATCAGGGTTGAGAGATGTAATAAGGTTTGGATAAAGTGAAATTCTAAAAAGTCAAGTAACACACAAGAAGGCAGAAAAAAATGAAACAGAAAAAACAAATAATTAAAATAAAATGGTGATCTTAAGCTTGGATGCATCAATTACTGTAGATATACCATATCTAACAACATTAATTTAAAATGGTACAAAAAGAATTAAAAATATAGCACAATGATATGATATTTCCAAAAATTTGTTTCAAATATAACAGGCCAAAAGTGAAATGATGGAAAAGATATTGAGTGAATATTGATTTTTAAAAGCAAAAGTGGCTCTATTAATGACATATATTAATGTCAAATAAGACTTTAAGGGAAGAAGGAAAAATACACACAAAAATGCCCATTTTACACTTCAAAACTAACTCTTATTTTCTTTCCTTCAAGTTCCCTTTTCATTTATTATTATTATTCTTTTTTAGAATATAACTGCCTCCAGGAATTCTTTCTTTAATCAATCCTGTTTCACCCTAAAGGTAGATTTTTTCCCATTACTGTTTTAAATGCAGTAGTAGTTACTATACCCTAAATATTTTTAATGTAAGTAAAACAAAACATGAAATCTGGGAATTCAAGATATAAAGCACAAATTTATAGGGGAAAGATAAAATAATTGGTCATTTAATATTAAAATATAAGGACCACTATCTTAAAATGGGACATTTGTTACTGGGAACATACAGTTTGTCTCCTAGCAATTCTAATAGAGCATATTTCACAACTACTCTTTTCTCCCTGATTTCATGAAGAGTGGCCATATGCTCCCTAAACCAGAAACTTTATTTTCAGAACAATATGTTGTCTCTGAGCCTTTTCTTTTCTTTTGTTTTATTTTAACCAACATCTCAGTCTGTAGCTCGAGCTGGCCTGAAACGCACTATGTAGCTCAGGCTGGCTTCAAATGCACTGCAATTCTGCTTCAGCCTCCCAAGTGCTGGAATTACAGGCATGATGAGCCATCATACCCAGCTAATTATTTCTAATGTTTACTAAAATGTACATTTTCTGGTTAGAGAAGATATGCTTTCCCCATGTCATAAACTATTTAGTTCACCTAATTTTCAGGGGTTTTGAATTCCAGGAGAAGGAACAGAATTCAATTGGTAATGGGAACCTAATAACAACTTCTTGCTTTTATATAAAATACTGTATGAAAACATAATTACCAAGTTGTGATGGTTAGTGTTGTCAAATCTACAGAATTCGCAATCACCTGAGGATGGCCTCTGGGTGTGCCTGTAGGGGATTATCTTGATTACATTATTAACGTGGGAATATGTATCTTAATTGTGGGCAGTACCAGTCCCTTGACAAGGGATCCAGGACTATATAAGTGGGAAAGGGTGCCGAGAAGCACTTTGCATTCATTATTCTCTTCTTACTGCAGATACAATGTGAGCAGCTGCTGAAAGCTCCTGCTGCCTTGACTTCCCTGCCATGACAGACTGATTATACCTTGAACTGTGAGTTAAAATAGACCATTTCTCTTTTAAATTGTTTTTGTTAGGGTATTTTTTAGGTTAAAGATTTTTCATATCATATGTATGTTTGTGTCTGTGTGGAGGGGTATGTACATAAGAGTCTGAGTGCCCTCAGAAGCCAAAAGAGGCAGTTGGATCCCCTGGAACTGGAATTACAGGTGGTTGTGAACTGCCCAACCTGAGTAATGGGAACCAAACTCAGATCTGCAAGAGCAGCAAGCATTATTAACTGCTGGGCCATCACTTCTACCCTCTTGTCAAAGTTCTTTAACACAGCAACAGTAAAAGAATTGAAGACAGAAGTCTTTTTCAATTATCATATTACTGCTTTTAATATTCTACCAAAAGAATATTATTTTTAGTTTAGTTTAGTTCATAACTGATTGTAACCTTTCAAAGAAAGATTGTTATTTTTTCCTTTGAATATGTGAGACTTTTATATTGGTATCAAAGATTGGTTGTTCTAATACAGATACTCTTATGGTACCAGATAGCTACAAATTTGGAAATAACAATTTAAGGCTTTAAATCTGCTTAGCTTTTAATCTGAATGTGTAAGTTCAAAAGGAAACATTAAGGTTATTTTCAGTAGCAAACCATTTTAATCGAAGTATATATCCTCAAGAAAATTATCTCATCTGCATAAATTATGCTTTTACAACTTATATGAAAATAGATGCTGTGGTGGTTTGAATGAAAATGGCCTCTATAGGTTCATAGAGAGTGGCATTAGGAGATGTGGCCTTGTTGGAGTAGGTGTGGCCTTGTTGGATTAAATGAGTCACAGGGAGCAGGCTTTGAGGTTTCAGGTGCTCAGGCTAGGCCCAGTGTCTCTTTATGCTGCCTGTGGATCCAAATGTAGAACTCTTGGCTGCTTCTCCAGCACCGTGTCTGCCTACATGCTGCCATGCTTCCCACCATGACAACAGACTAAACCTCTGAACTGTAAACCAGCCTCAATTAAATGTTTTCCTTATTAAGAGTTGCTATGGTCATGGTGTCTCTTCACAGCAATGGAAATGCTAAGACAGATGCTGTATAAAATTATAAGATAAACCACAAATTCACCAAAATGTGTAGAACTGTAAAGTAATATAGTACAAAGAGAGCCTAAAGAATAACAGCAGTGGACTTCATGTCTAACTTCAAATTCAAGGGTCTACAATGTTTAGAATACTTCATAAACCTAATAACTTTTAATATTTTCATCTACAGTATTGGCTTCCAATTTCTTAGAAATGTCTTCAGGCTCAAAAAAATATAAAAAATCATGGTAAATTATACAAATGTAAGCTAATATTTTTTTTAATTAAATTGTGTACCACAAAATATCTAAATAGCCTTCATATTAGCAATTCTTTTTTCTTTATACATAACTTTGATGGTCAAAATTCATTAGAGACCATGTCTGCCCAGTAAAGTTGATGTTCCAACTGAACAACACAATTTTTATTTAAATAAAAAATAGCTATAAAATGACATTTTAAAAATGTTAGAAATTACTGAAAGCAATGTTTTACAAATTTTAAAATGTTTTTAATTATAAATATCTTGAAGATGATTATTTTGAATGGGTAATTGTGATTTATTATATTTCTTTATATGTCTTTCAAGAGTTTGTTTATCTGAAATTTAGTAATATTTCCATATATACTAGAGCATTCTATTTTATTAATCTCCTTAGTTAGCATTAATTGTCAACTTGACACAGTCTAGAATCACCTGGGCAGGAAAAGTATCTCAGTTGTGTAATTGATTTTATCAGATTGGTCTGTGGGCATGTTTTTGAGGGGTTATCTTGATTTTTAATTGAGGTTAGAAAACCCATCTCACTGTGAATGATACAATCCTATGGGCTGTATATACAGATGCTAGCTGAACACAAACCTGAGTGAGCCACAAAGTGGGTTAGCAATCAGCATTCCTCCAGGGTTATTCGCTTCAAGTTCCTTCATGAGTTTTTACCCTGCCTTCCCTCAGTGATGAGCTGTGACATGGAAGTATTAACGAAAGAAATCCTTTTCTACCCTGAGTTGCTTTGGGTAAGCGTGTTTAATCATAGCACCAGAAAGGAAACTAGAATAGTCTCCATGTTTACTGTAAGATACTGCTCTACAAAACTATAAAATCAACTACAAAATAATCAAGTAAATCAGTGTTTGTAAAGGGGAAAAATAAGGCATTCAGTTTTCATGCATTTTATTCTTGTGTGGGTATAAAATATAATGGGAAAAATCAGCTCTTATGAACCATTTAAAATTGAGAGTTAAAATTGGATTAGGGAGGGAGGAGAATGAATTACCAAAGTAGCACTTCACTATCAACATATGTAAATGACTATTCATATGAAATAAAATTGGCTTACAAAATGAAACCTTTCCATTTTGTTTCCCATATATGGAAATAATATATGGAAATACACTTTCTATAGGGTGGCTGAGAATAAACTGTGGTCCACAGAATTCTCATCTTAACCTATGTACCTATAATTTCTTTTTTATTGTCTTTTTCTTTCATTTTTTTCACAACAAGTTCTCATGCAGCCCAAGCTGATGTGGAACTCACTATGTAAGCAAAAATTACCTTAAACTTCTGCCTGCCTCTAACTCCCAAATGTTGGGACTATGGGTTGTGTGCCACCATGCCGACCTCTACCAGCAATCTCTACACAGCATTGTCTGAATGCTCACATAATAAGAGAATGAAGAGGCCAGATAATTATTGTATTTATTTTTGTCCAAAAATTATTGTACCATGTTGAGATAAAGGTAAATTCACATCCTTTTCTTCTTCTTTTTTATGTTTTTATATTTTTATAGAAAATAAAAATATTTCATGCATTATATTCTGATCATGATTTTCCTTCCCACAACTCCTCCCAGATCTTCCGCCTCCTCACCCACCCAACGCCATGCCTTCTTTCTCTCTTTAGAAAACAGACAGGCAAACAAAAAGCAAACAAACCAGAGTAGAAGAAAAAGAAAAATAGCAAAGAGAAAACAGAAGAAACACATACTCACATAGACACATACAAAATACAAAATAGGAAACCATAATGTACAAGCAAAAGACCATTAAGACAAAAAAAAATGCCCAAAGAAAGTGATATGAGACAAAAAGCCTACAGAAATACCACTGAGCTTGTTTGATGTTGGCCATCTTCTGTTCAGCATTTGGCCTGCCCTAAAGCGTATTTAATATACCCAGTAAGACTCCATTAGAGAAAATGAATTTTTCCTTTGCAAGCCCTCCTGGCTTGAACATGTGCAGGTCCTGTGCAAGCTGCTACAGTCTCTGTGAGTTCATATGTGTATGGTGCTGTTGTGTCTGGAAGACACTGTTTCTGTGGTGTCTTCAATCCTCTTTGGCTCTTACAATCTTTCCACCTCCTCTTCATCATAGCTCCCTAAGCCCTGAGGGGAGGCGTTTGATGGAGACATGCTATTTAGGACTGACTGTTCCAAGGTCTCTCGGTCTCTGTACACAGTCCAGTTGTGGGTATCTGGATTAGTTCCCATCTACTGCAAGAGGAAGCTTCTGTGCTGATGACTAAGCCAGGCACTGACCTATGGATATAGTTGAATGTCATTAAGAATCATGTTTAACATCCTTAATGTCACAACTTCTGGTATGTACAGTATAATGGGAATATAAAAACAGAACACATGAACTTTTTTCCTTAGGTAAAGGATGAAGTTAAAGCTACTTGAGAAACATTAGGATGATTAGGAACTGTTAGGTTAAATTCAACATTTAGTTTAAAACTTATTCAGACAACAGAAAGCTCCTGGCTATACTTTTACCATCATACATAGTGGGGATACCTACAAACAGATCAATTCTAGAAAAGAAGGCCAGAATCCTTTTGAAAAACTCCTATATATAGACAACTAAGAAAACATCCCCATCGAAAAGGGTAGGAATAGGGCTAGAGAGAACAGGTGGTTCAGTGATTAAAAATACTGGCTGCTCTTCTGGAAGACGTGGGTTCAATTCCCAGCACCCACATGGCAGCTCATAACCATTTATAACTCCACTCCCAAGGGATGAAGATGCCCTCTTCTGACCTTCTCGGGCTCCAGACATACACATGTTGTAGACATACATGCAAACAAAACACCCATACACATAAAACAATAAAATAAAATCTTCTCGATGGTAGGAAGAGCAGGAGATACACTCATGCATTTAACCCTGCTGTACACAGAATACTTTAGAATAAAAAAGGAAAACTCAACTGCCAGCTTCTTGCTGAGGTATTACGGGTTTGTGCTACACGTATACAAGTTTCCAGTCCTTGGGGAAGGGCTTGGCTTTTAAAGCCCTTGCTTAAGGAACAGTAGAGATAGGACATCTGAGGATTTCTTTCCATCGAGTACAAAGAACAAGTAGGGTTGGAGAATTTCCATCAAGTATGAAGAACAATTAGGCCTGTTGATGGAGATGGGCATGCCAACACTCCCAGAAGCTACAGCCTCTAGAATAAGACTAGCTTCCAATTTTCCAATAGAAAGAGCCTAGCTGTATGCTTTCCCAGAAGTTCATTTTGGTTCTGGAATGTAACAAGTCAGTCTTTAGAAGCTGACATAGCAAATAAAGAAAAAATTGAAGGACTTGAGAAGTGGCTCAGTCAGTAAAGTGCTTACTTTGCAAACGTTCAGATACCTAGCACTCACATAAAAAGCCAAGAGTTGTGGCAAATGTCTGTAGTCCCATTGTTGGGAAAGCAACAATCACTAGAGCTCACTGGCCATCCTGTCCAGTAAATTGGTGGCTCCAGATTGAGTAAGAGACCTTATCTCAAAAGATAAAGTAGAGAATGATAGAGAAAAATACCCAACATCTACCTCTAGGTGCACATTCACACACACACACACACACACACACACACACACACACACACACACACCCTTCATACACACATGTACACACTCAACGTGGACATATACACACTCTTTCTATCAAAGGATAAATTACTTCATCATAAGTAAAATAAGGAATACTGATTTTTTTCCCCTTGCTTGTTCCAACAGTAATTCTAGGCCTATATTATCTCTGGAAAAAAAATTGGAAGTCTCTGCTAGTAAGAATGGGAGGGATGATATACCTGGCACTCTATTCCTTGTCTTGCTCGTCACATAAATCAGAAAGTGTGTATGTGTGTAGGTGGGGCGGGGCGGGGGAGGTTGTATCTCCATGCCTGAAAAGGAAAGGGGCAATTCTCTTTGTCTCTGACTTACTTCAGTGATACCCCTGGAATGGAAATCTTTTGATATGAAGCTATAAGACCTCTGCTTGATTAAATGGGAGAGTAGGCTCTTCTGGTATCTTTTTGTGGTATATTATAACAATAAATCCAGATTGCTCTATTTGAAAATAGTTTACTAATGCATGGAATAGCCTAACTTTCATAATCTTCACCTGACACTGGAGATCAAGTTCTGGCATCTCTGCAGATGTCTACTATCACAGCTACTTTGAAGGCTGTGGCAAAAAGATTGTGATTTTGAGCATAGCCCGGATAACACAGCAATACTTCCTTAAAAACAGAAAACATACAAAAATCCTAATATCCCAATATTTCTAACTTCAACCCACTGTATTATATTCTGTCCTACTGCTCTCAAGATAATAACACTAATTAACATTTTCTAAAATCTTTGGGGGAGCACTAAGAGCAAAGATAACAAATTGGACAAGCATAAAATGCCTCTAAAGTCCCTGGAAGTTATGACTGATTTATAATACCATCTACCACCCTAATGGACTGCAGGCTTTGTTCTTTTATGCAATGTGTGGAAACTTGCACAGAGTTATGGAGAATTGAGGAGTAAGGAAAATACTCCAAATAATAAAACAAGATATATTTTCATGTGTGTTTTATCTCACAAAGAATCCAAAAGGACACCATAAAAAGAGTTATACATGTGTAAGTGTCTGAGAAAATGTTGAAGGAAGACCCCAGACTCAAATAGTATGCAAGAGCAAAGAGCATTTATTACCAGCATGCGGGTTCGAATACCTGTAAAAAATGGTGATGCAGGTGCCTTTTAAATACAGCTAGGGGAATTTCCAGAACAGTTAGGTCATCTCAAATATGATTGGTCAAGCAAGCAGCAATTACACTAGTATACTTATAATTGGCTGAAGTTCAGTTTTACCATTTTTGGACATACTTAAGCAACTTTGGGTGAGTCCGGATATGATTCAAAAGAGGAGAACTTGTCCTTAAGACATTGTGAGGCTGACTCAGGCCTTGTACGTGCTCTCTCTCTCATCCTTGAATGTAAGGGTGTTGTTGATTAATAGCCCCTTGTTGGGAGAAGCACCTGTTTTGCCCCTCTCAGAGAAGTGAAACTTAAATTCAGTTGTAAAAGTGGGAAAGTTTAAACTCTTCACATGAACTAATTGAAAACTTCACTAAATAGACAGTAAAGATTATTGAAAAGGACAAAAAAAATTTAATCCATCTAAAAAACACGATCTGTGGTGATTTAAATGAGAAATGTCCCCTATAGACTCAGGCCTTTGAACAGTTGGTCCCTAATTGCTGATACTGCCTGGAGGTTAGGGGAAGCACATTACTGGGAGTTTATGGCCTGGCCCACTTAGAGCTTGCTCTGTCTTCTTTGTGTTTGCAGTTGGAGATGTGATCTATCAGCTTCCTGCTCCATCCCACCACCATGCTCCTGCGAGCTTGGTTTAGTTGTCTCTGTGGGTTTCCCCATCATGATCTTGACCCTCTTTGCTTTTATAATCCCTCCTCCCTCTCTTCATCTGGTCCTGGAGCTTGGCCCAGTGCTTGGCTGTGGATCTATGCATCTTCTTCCATCAGTTACTGGATGAAGGTTCTATGATGACAGTTAGGGTAGTCACCAATCTGATTACAGGGGAAGGCCAGCTCAGGCACCCTCTCCACCATTCCTAGTAGTTTTAGCTGGGGTCGTCCTTGTGTATTCCTAGGAGTTTCACTGGCACCAGGTTTCTCCCTAACCTCATAATGGCTTCCTCTATCAAGATATCTCATCCCTCCCCCAACTGGACCATCCTGATCCCTCATGTTTCTATCCCCCATCCCCTCCCCTCTAGCCCCCCTGAAGCTGTTTTGAGTTGTTTACCTTCTGTCTTAAGGAGCTTCCCTGGGAGATGGAAATGTTTCAAACTCAATGGAAACTGCTAAATAACAAAGAGAGAGAAGGAGGGAGGAGATGGAGGAGGAGGTTGAGGAGAAGGAGGAAGAGTCATGGTCAGGGTCAGAGTTGGAGTCGACCACTACCACCTCTGGATCTCTGCTCATCACAAACTTCTTCAGATGGACAAGAGACCATCACTGCCTGTCTAATTATGAAGGGAGCAGAGGTGTCCTTCTGGAGCCAAGCCTCTGTCCAACTCCACAGAGACTCAGGAGGAGTCCCTGAAGAGATATACTCATGTCCATAAATTACTCAACAGAGGAACAAATTTCAGACAGAGTGACCCAATGGAAGTGAGCATATGGATAATTTTTACTCTGTCTTGGCTGGCAGCTGCATGTTTAATAACAATGTTCTTACTATAGAAAAATAAAACATGCCTACTAATGGAATAGGATAGAAAGCCTAAGAATAAAGCCAAGACTTTATAGTTGACTGATTTTCAACAAAGGTACCAAGTACCAACAAGGAAAGAAGGGATAGTCTCTTCAATAAATAGTGTTAGAAACCAGGACATCCTTGCACAGAAATTTCAAAAATTAACTTAAAATACATAAAATACTTAAGCCTAAAGCCTGAAACTATGAAAATACTAGAATAAAACAAAGGGGAAAAGCTCTATGACATTAGTCTTGACATTGACTTCTTCAGTTGGATTCTAAAAGTACTCATATCAAAAGCAAAACTAGACAAATTAGATTTCATCAAGCTAAAGACTATTGCACAGAAAAGAAAATAATTACAAAAGTGAAGATAAAAATCATATACTGGGAGAAGAATAGTTGCAAATCACATATCTGATAAAGAACTATTTTCCAAATATACCAGGAACACAAACAATTCAACAATAAGTGGTATGGTTTGGATATGGCTTGAGTATGTACCCCAGTTTCAGTTGAATTGAAGTGCTAGAACTTTTGAAGTACATCCTGGTGGAAAAATGGTTGGATCATGGGTTACCTTAAGAGAGCTGAAACAGCCAAACTTGTTTTGTAACATCTCACTCTTGGGAGAACTAACTTGCTATATGAAATCAACATTAACCCCTCTTAATGATGGTAATCCATGACAGTATATCCAAAGGAATTTTATAAAGTATGTCAAAGATGCTGTGCTTCTATATTAATTTTAACATTATTCATAATAACTAAGAAATGGACACAAATGAAGTACCCATTGTCAGTTGAGTGGATGTAGAACATGTGTTATACATATGAAATGGGATAATATACAGTCTTACAGAAGAAAGAAATTTGATCTTTCAGGACAACATGGATAGAATTGAAGGAATTATTCTGCATTAAATAAGCCAGACATACACAGGAAGGTTAATACCACATGATTTTCTTTATTTGTGGAATCTAACAAAGTTGACCTCATAGCAACATGGAACATATACCAGAGGCTATATGGGGATATGTTATGGTGAAAGGGGAGATATTCCTCAAAGATATAAATTCTTAGATTTGAAGAACAATGTGTGTGTGTGTGTGTGTGTGTGTGTGTGTGTGTGCGTGTGCATGAGCACGTGTGCAAGCACAGGACTGACTTGATGTCAGATATCTTCCTTGATCATGTTTTACTTTGTATATTTATTTTTAAATATTTATTTGTGTATGAGTGTTTTGTCACTGTTGTAGTTATTCTTTAATCACTATAAAAAAACCAACATGACAGTGGCAGCCACTTATAAGAAAAAGTGCTTAATTTGGGCTTATAGAGGGTTAGAGTCCATGATGGCAGAGCAAAGGCATGGTGGTAGGGTCAGCTGAGAGCATACATCTTGATCCAAATGTAGGAGGCAAAGAGAGACACTATAAATGTTGTGAATCTTTTGAAATCTCAAAACCCTAGTCACACACTTCCAATAAGGCCACACTTCCTAATCCTTCCCAAACATTTCCACCAACTGAGGACCAAGTATTGAAGTGTATGAACCTATGATGGCCATTCTCATTCAAGCCACCATAGCCTTCATATATGTAACTGGAGTTATAGGGAGTTGTTGCCTACTCTGTGGGTGCTGGGAACCAAACTCAGATCCTCTATGAGAGCACTCAGCCACATAACCTTCGACCTACAGTTTGTCATGTCTACACAATGTGCTGGGGTAAAGGTGGTGCAGAAATTGTGGGAGTGGCCAACTAATGACTGCTCCAGCCCAAGACTCATGCCATGAGAGGGAGCCCACCCATGACACTGCCTGGAGGGTCAAGACCCAGAGGCTGGATAGCCCAGAGACCTAGGATAGAACCAAACACAACTGGAAAAAAAAAGAAAGACAAAGTCAGTGGTGAATGTAATGATTTCTAAAGATACTCTGCTATACTCATAGACCAGTGCCTAGCCCAGTTGTCATCAGAGAGGCATTATCTAGCAACTCGTGGAAACAGATGCAGAGAACCATAGCCAAACATTAGCTTTGTACCTTGTACTCAAGGAATCCAGCTTGTACATTCTTACACATAGAGTTTATGACAACCATTTCAACCCTGAAAAATAATTCTCTTGCCAAAATGATCCTAACTACAGACCCTAATATTACCAGTTTAATTCTTGTAATGTATGGCTTTTATTAACAAAAACAGTTCTTTACCACAGTAGTCACACATGAATCAGGGGCTTCCCTTCACCATAAAAAGCTGGTATTACTAATTCATTATCTGTAAAACATAAGTTCTAAAGGCTGTTTAGCTGTTTTTTTTTTTAATGTCCATTTGTGCTTTTCTCCCATTTTTCAAGAAAACTTATTTTTTTCCGGGTTGTTCCACAGTCCCCTGCTCTTTTTTCTCCTGGCCAAAGCACTGATTTGTTGTAGTGAGTCTGTAGTTAAAAACAGATTAATTCTAACCCAGCACACAAAACTAAAAATCCATTAACCTCGCCTCTCTACTGCATGGTCAAAATAAGCGACTCTAACCAATTATGTGCTCATTTTCTTTCACTTCCTAGGAAAGTGAAAGCTACTTTAAGAATTAATCTCACTTATCTTGTTTGTCTTTGCATTCCCAGTTGGTAGACAGTGTACTTAGCAAATGTTGCTTTGTACAGAGGATCACCTAAGCTTTGTAGCAGTGCTAATATAAATGAAAAAATATCAATTATTTGACTAAGCTTCTAAACTAAGTTTTTAGAAAAAATATAAAAGGTGAAAATATTTTATCTAGTTTTTGTCCTTATTACCATTTAGAAAAAGAGATACCTACATAGCTATGTTTATTGATACTATAGACACAGTAGCAAAATTATGGAATTAGCCTAAAGAAAACATCATACATATATGCAATGGTTTATTACTCAGTCATAAAGAAAAAAATAATGTCATTTGCAAGACTACTGACGGAACTAGAGGACATCATGCTAATTGGAATAAGCTAAACAGAAAAAGACAAGAATCACATTTTCTCTCATATGTAGAAACAAAGAAGACATCCTGACATTAGAAAAGGGCCTATCAAGGAATGGGGAAACAGCTGGGAGGAGAAAAAGAGATGAGAGACAGTAGAAGAAAGAGTGCATATGATTAAAGCACAATATGCATATATATGTATATATATAAATGTCACAGTGAAATCCATTAATCTTCACAAAAAGGTGTTCATATTTTTAAAAAAATGAATACACTAAATTTGATGTACTTCTGGGGTAGGCATCAGGTTAGAATTGTGGAACAGATATACAAGTATCCTCTGTGATGTTTTGGTGACTGAAACCATGTGAGTAAGTTGAGGGAAAAAAAGAAAAGATGCTAAAAGGAGGCATATTAGACGAAACAATGAGAAAAGAAGCAATTTTGAGGAAGTAAATATCAGCACATTAAATAAAAAATGCTCAATTAGATAAGAAATAAAAATGCCCAGTTAAGTTTTGTAATAACAAAAAAGAAGAGAAAAGTGTCACCACAGTATAACAGTAGGAAGCAGACTAAATTAATGGAGAGCTCACCTCTTAAATACCATTAAGTCTTCTAATCCATGAACATGGTGTGTCTTTATTTAGACACTTTTGATTTCTATCATTAGTGTTTCATAGTTTTCAATACATAGCTACTTCACATAGTAGATTTGAAGCTAAGTATTCATATTTCAATATTTGGTTCTCCCTTTCCATATTTTAGCTTAATTTTCATAATACAAAATTAAATGTGTACACACTGACACAATTGACTTTGTATCTGAAACTTGATATACTTGTTCAGTCTAGGAACTTTTCATGTAGACACTTGTGGATTTATACATGGACAAAAAGTCTTATAAAATGGAGATAATTTTCTTTCTTTCTAATTTCATGCCCTTGTGTCTATTGTTTCTTCTTCTGAACTTATATATTGGATAAGATTTCTAATATGCTGTTGAACAAGCATAGGCATAACAGATATTCTTGTCTCCTCCCTTATCTAGTAAGAAGTATTGTTTCATTAGTAAGTATAATTTTAGATAACTCCTTCCAGTGAAGGATATTAATTCCTACTTCTAGCATGCTGATAGATTATATACGTTTTAAATCCTTTCAAATACTTTTTTGTAGATCTATAGAATAATAATTCTTCAGTTTGTAATATTGTTAATTATAGTGATTGGTGTTTGTTGTTGTTGAGTCAATCTTGCCTTTCTGGGGGTAAACCTCTTTTAGTCACAATAGTCTATATTCTGCATTGCTGGATTCAATTTGATGGCTTTGAGTAGCTTCCTGCACCAACATCCATGAGAGATTGGTTTGTGATTTTCATTTAACATTTTATCTTTGTCTACATTTAATATAAGAATAAAACAACACTTAAAACTGAGTCAGAATGTGGATTCTGTTTTGTTTTCAAGAATATTTATAGCATTTGTCTTATTTTTTAAGTGTTTGGTAGGCTTGAAGAGTGGTCCTGGAGCTTTCTCTGACAGAAAGTTTACAGGAATGAATACAGTTTTAAACTTAGGTTATCTATTTCATATAGAATGAATTTTAATAATTTTTGTTTTACATATTTGCTTATTTGATCCAACTTATCAAATTTATTTATTTATTTGTTTGTTTGTTTGTTTGTTTATTTATTTATTTATTTATTTGAGACAGGGTTTCTCTGTGTAGCTTCGGTGCTTTTCCTGGAACTCACTAGGTAGCCCCAGCT
>LZPO01034338.1:444560-457838 GCA_001675575.1 Neotoma lepida
TTTATTTATTTTTAAATTAAAAAGATCTTCCGCTCCTTTTACATACCAACCTCAGATCCCCCTCTCCTCCCTCCTCCCGCCCCACCAGTTTCCCCTCTCCTCCCTTCTAGTTAAGGGACATCTATGTTGTTTCCAGGTTCTGGCTATTATGAATAAAGCTGCTATGAATATAGTTGAGCAAGTGTCCTTTGGCTATATGCCCAAAAGTGGTATAGCTGCATCTTGAGGAAGATTGATTCCCAATTTTCTGAGGAACCACCATATTGATTTCCAAAGTGACTGTACAAGTTTGCACTCCTACCAGCAATAGAGTGTTCCCTTTGCTCCACATCCTCTCCAGCATGAGCTGTCACTTGTGTTTCTGATCTTAGCCATTCTGACAGGTGTAAGGTGGCATCGCAGAGTCATCTTGATTTGCATTTCCTTGATGGCTAAGGATGTTGAATATGTCTTTGTTTCTCGGCCATTTGAAATTCTTCCCTTACGTATTCTGTTTAGATCTGTACCCCATTTTTAATGGGATTATTTGGTTTTTTTGATATCTAGTTTCTGGAGTTCTTTATATATTTTGGAAATTAGCTCTCTGTTGGATGTGAGATTGGTGAAGATCTTTTCCCATTCTGTAGGCTGCTATTTTGTCCTATTGATGGTTTCCTTTGTCTTACAGAAGCTTTTCCATTTCTTGAGGTCCCATCTATTAATTGTTGACCTCAGTATCTGTGCTAGTGGTGTTCTGTTCAGGAAGTGGTCTCCTGCGCCAATGCATTCAAGGCTATTCCCCACTTTCTCTTCTGTCAGGTTCAGTGTATCTGGTTTTATGTTGAGGTCTTTGATCCACTTGGACTTGAGTTTTGTGCAGGGTGATAGATATGGATCTATTTGCAGTCTTCTATGTGTCGACATCCAGTTATACCAACACCATTTGTTGAAGATGCATTCTTTTTTCCATTGTATATTTTTGGCTTCTTTGTTGAAATTCAGATGTCCATAGGTGTATGGATTTACACCTGGGTCTTCGATTTGATTCTATTGATCCACCTGTCTGTTTTTATGCCAGTACCATGGGGTTTTTATTACGATAGCCTGTAGTAGAGCTTGAAATCTGGCATGGTGAGACCTCTGGAAGTTCTTTTATTGTACAGGATTGTTTTAGCTATCCTGGGTTTTTTATTTTTCCATATGAAATTGAATATTGTTCTTTCAAGGTCTGTAAAGAATTGAGTTGGAATATTAATGGGAATTGCATTGAATCTGTAGGTTGCTTTTGGTAAGATGGCCAATCTTACTATGTTAATCTTACCAATTCATTAACATGAGAGATCTTTCCATATTCTGATGTCTTCTCCAATTTTTTTCTTCAAAGACTTGTAGTTCTTATCGTACAGGTACTTTTCTCTTGGTTAGAGTTACACCAAGATATTTTCTATGATTTGTAACTACTGTGAAGTGTGATGTTTCCCTGATTTTTTTTCTCATCCTGTTTATCATTTGTATATAAGAGGGATACTTATTTTTTTTAGTTAATCTTGTGTTCAACCTCTTCACTAAAGTTGTTTACCAGCTGTACAAGTTCCCTGAATTTTGGGGGTCACTTATGTATAGTACCATATCATCTGCAAATAATGACACTTTGACTTCTTCCTTTCTGGTTTGTATCTCCTTGATCTCCTTTAGTGGTCTTATTGCTCTAGCTAGAACATCAAGTACTACAATGAATAAATATGGGGAGAGTGGATAGCCTTGTCTTGTTCCTGATTTTAGTGGAATTGCTTTGAGTTTCTCTCCATTTAATTTGATGTTGGCTGTTGTCTTGCTGTAAATTGCCTTTATTATGTTTAGGTATGTTCCTTGTATTCCTGATCTCTCCAAGACCTTTATCATGAAGGGATGTTGGATTTTGTCAAAGGCTTTTTCAGCGTCTAATGAGATGATCATGTAGATTTTTTTCTTTCAGTTTGTTTATGTGGTGGATTACATTGACAAATTTTCATATGTTGAACCATCCTGGCATCTCTGGGATGAAGCCTACTTGATCATGGTGGGTGATCTTTTTGATGTGTTCTTGGATTCAGTTTGTGAGTACTTTATTGAGTATTCTTGCATCAATGAGGGGGATTGGTTTATATTTCTTTTTTGTTGAGTCTTTTTATGGTTTGGGTATCAGGGTGACTGTGGCCTTATAAAATAAATTTGGCAATATTCTTTCTGTTTCTGTTTTGTGGAATAATTTGTGGAGTATTAGTATTAGCTCTTCTTTGAAGGTCTGTTAGAATTCTGCACTGAAACCATCTGGCCCTGGTCTTTTTTTGGTTGGACAACTTTCAATGACTGTTTCTATTTCTTTGTGGGTTATAGGTCTATTTAAATTGTTTATATGATCCTGATTTAACTTTGGTAAGTGTTAGCTATTGAGAAAATTGTCCATTTCTTTTAGATTTTTCCAATTTTGTGGAGTATAGGTTTTTGAAGTATGACCTAATGATTCTTTGAATTTGCTTGGTGTCTGCTGTTATGTCCCCCTTTTTGTTTCTGATTTTGTTAATTTGGATATTATCTCTCTGCCTTTAAGTATTGATTCCAGCCCTGAGTTTATTTCCTGCCATCTACTCCTCTTTGGTGTGTCTACTTCTTTTTGTTCTACATCTTTCAAGTATGTTCTTAAGTCACTTGTATGAGAATTCTCTAATTTCTTTATGCAGTCACTTAGTGCTATGAACTTTCCTCTTGGCACCACTTTCACTGTGTCTCATAAGTTTGGGTATGTTGTGCACTCATTTTCATTGAATTCTATGAAGTCTTTAATTTCTTTCTTTCTTTCTTCCTTGATCCAGAAGTCATTCAGTAGCGATTTGTTCAGTTTCCATGAGTTTATAGGCTTTTTGTTGTTTCTTTTGTTGTTTTGTTGTTGAAATACAGTTTTAATCCCTGGTGGTATGATAGGATACAGAGAGTTATTTCAGTTTTCTTGTATCTGTCGAATCTTGCTTTGTGACCAAGTATGCAGTCAATTTTGGAGAAGGTTCAATGAGCTGCTGAGAAGAAGGTATATTCTTTTGTGTTTGGGTGAAATATTCTGTAGATATCTGTTAGGTCCATGTGAGTCATAATGTCTGTAAGTTCCATTATTTCTCTGTTTAGTTTCTGTCTGGCAGACCTGTCCATTGGTGAGAGTGGGGTATTGAAGTCTCCCACTATTAGTGTGTGGAGTTTGATGTGTGATTTAAGCTTTAGTAATGTTTCTTTTACAAATGTGGGTATCCTTACATTTGGGGTATAGGTGTTCAGAATTGAGAAATCATCTTGGTGTATTTTTTCTTTGATGAGTATGAAAT
The DNA here is from genome assembly GCA_001675575.1 of Neotoma lepida. Classification (NCBI taxonomy): domain Eukaryota; kingdom Metazoa; phylum Chordata; class Mammalia; order Rodentia; family Cricetidae; genus Neotoma; species Neotoma lepida. The sequence continues at coordinate 447,893 of LZPO01034338.1, forward strand.
TTTCTTTTCCATCTCTTTTGATTAATTTTGGTTCAAAGTATATTTTGTTAGATATTAGAATAGCTATACCCACTTCCTTGTTAACTCCATTTGATTGGAAAATCTTTTTCTAAACCCTTTATTCTGAGGTAATATCTATCTTTGAAGTTGAAGTGTGTTTCTTGTATGCAGCAGAAGGTTGGATCCTGTTTGTGTATCCATTTGTTAGCCTGTGTCTTTACTGGTGAATTGAGTCCATTGGTATTGTGAGATATTAACGACCACTGATTGTTTGTTCCTGTTACTATGTTGTTGTTGTTGTTGCCGGTGGTGGTGGTTGTGGTGTGTGTGTGTGTGTATGTGTGTTTACCTTCTTTTGATTTTGTTGGTGTGAGATTATCTTTTGCCTGTGTTTATGTGGGTGTTGTCAACTTCCTTGGGTTGGTGTTTTTCTTCTAGTACCTTCTATAGGGCTGGATTTGTGGATAGATATTGTTTAAATTTGACTTTGTCATGAAATGTCTTGTTTTCTCCATCTATGGTTGAAAGTTTTACTGAGTATATTGATTTGGGTTGGCATCGTGGTCTATTAGAGTCTGCAAGACATCTGTCCAGGCTCTTCCGGCCTTTAGAGTCTCTGTTTCGAAGTCAGGTGTAATTCTATTAGGTCCACATTTATATGTTACTTGGCCTTTTTCTCTTGCAGCTTTCAATATTCTTTCTTTGTTCTGTATATTTAGTGTTTTGATTATTATGTGACTGGGGGACTTTATTTTCTGATCCAATCTATTTTGTGTTTTGTAAACTTCATGTACCTTTATGGGCATGTCCTTCTTCAAGTTAGGAAAATTTTCTTTTATGATTTTGTTAAATTTTCTTGATTTTTGATCTGGGATTCTTCTGCTTCTTCTATTCCTATTATCCTTATGTTTGGTCTTTTCATGGTGTTCCAGACTTCCTGAATGTTTTATGTTATGAATTCTTTTGCTCTAACGTTTTCTTTGACTAATTAATCCCCTTCTTCTATTCTATCATCAATGCTTGAGATTCTCTCTTCCCTCTCTTGAATTCTGTTGGTGATTCCTGAATCTGTAGTTCCTATTCACTTACCCAGATTTCCCACTTTCTGAATTCCCTCAGTTTATGTTTTCTTTATTGCTTCTATTTCAATTTTCAGGTCTTGGATAGTTTTCTTTACCTCTTTGTTTTTCTTTGGCTTTCTCAGCATTCTTTAATGGATTTATTGATTTCCCCTATTTTTTTTGGTTGTCTTTTCCTCAATTTCTTTAAGGGAGTTTTTCATCTCCTTTTTAAAGACCTCTATCATCCTTATAAAGTTGGTTTTAAGATAGTTTTCTTGTGCTATGTTGGAATATTCGGGGCTTGCTGTGGTGGGATGGCTGGGCTCTAGGGGTGACATATTGCCCTGGCTGCTGTTGTTTGTGCTCTTACAATTACTTGTAGGCATCTGGATTTGGAGTGATTATAGGTTTAGGTGACATTTTTTGGATGGGTGTTTTCTTTCTTAGTTTCTGTTTCCTCTCTGGTCTTCTGGATCCCATGACCTGTGGTTGAGTAGAGGGTCTTTATCCTCCTTAGGGCTGGACTTCTGATGATCTGGATGGCCTCTGGTCCAGCAGGGGTTGCTGCCCGTTTGGGGCTGAAGCTCTGGCTATGTATGTTTATGTCTTCTGATCTGGCCGGGGGTCCTCTGGAGTTCAGATACTGGCTTGGCTTCTGGTGGGGTAGGAGGCTTCCACCTGATTTTCAGGGAGTTGGCCTAGCCTCTGGGGTCAGGATGCTGTCAAGCCTCTGGTTTTCAGGATGCTGGCCTGGCCTCTGATGGGGTGTAAGACTTCCACCAGAAGTGTGGGTTAGGATATGGTGATGAGGAGGTGAGGGGAAGTTGGAGTTATGCTGAGCGAGTACAGGCAGGGTGGGGGACAATATTCCCTGGGGTTCAGGATGCTGGCCTGGCCTCTGGTTTTCAGGAAGCTGGCATGGCTTCTGATCATTTGTTATTTCTTATAAATTATTTCAAAATTTGTATCTTTTTTCTGAGGGGAGCCAAATGTATCATTTCCTGAATTTTATCAGAGTTGGCACTAGACATTACTGATATTTTAAAAATTATTTTTAATTCTCATTCATTTTTGCTAGTGTTTATTATGTCTTTCATCCTGCTTGCTGTGAGCCAAATTTTCCTTGCTTTTTCTTGTTCCCTATATTGAAAATTTTAAATTTTATTGACACTTTAGTTCTTCCCTGGTATATTTGATATTATTCATCTCTGTCTATGAACTATTTTGATTATCTATAATGTATTTAATGCTATAAATCTCTTTCATTCATATTCAGTATAGCACTTGAGTTTAGCAGAGCAATATGACAACTGAAGGAACTCAAGGTGATATAACTAGGAAAACAAATAGTAAAAGTATCTTTATTTGCAGATGATATGATTTTATCCATAAATGATCCTAAAAATCCCATGAGGAAACTCTTACAGCTGAAAAATAAATTCAGCAAAGTACAGAATAAAAATTAACACACAAAAATCAATAGCCTTCCTATATACAAAGGACAAACAGACTGAGAAATAAATCAGGGAAACAATGTATCTCACAGTAGCCTCAAAAAATGTACTGGGGCCAGGTGGTGGTTGCACATGCCTTTAATCCCAGTACTCAGGAGGCAGAGGCAGGCAGATCTCTGTGAGTTCGAGGCCTGGGATACAGCGTGAGTTCCAGGACAGGCCCCAAAGCTATACAGAGAAACCCTGTCTCGAAAAACAAAAACAAACAAACAACAAACAAACAAACAAAAATTGGGATGACACCAATAAAGCAAGTGAAAAGCTTATATAATAATAACTTTAAGACATTGAGGAAAGAAATTGAAGAGATCAGAAGATGTAAGGCTCTCCCATGCTCGTGGATCAATAGGATTAATATAGTGAAAATGGTCCTCCTACGAAAACCAATTTAGGTTCAATGCAATCCCCATCAAAATTCCAACACAATTCTTCACAGAAATTGAAAGAACAATTATCAACTTCATATAGAAAAACAAAAAAACAAAAGATAGTTTAGAAAAATCTTGACTAATAAAGAACTGCAAGAGGTATCACCATCCCAGATTTCAAGTTGTATTAGAGAGCTATAGTAACATAAATAATATGATATTGGCATAAAAACAGACACATTGACCAATATATTAAAATTCAAACTGAGACATAAGTCCACAAACCTTTGGACATCATATTTTTTACAAAGAAGCCAAAAATACACACTGGATAATGGACAACATCTTCAATAAATGGCTATTTTTCAAGTATTGCTTTGATGTTATCTGAGATAATTTAATTTTTTTTATTTAACTTATACCCAATTATCTTTAAAATGAATGCCTTGGGTGCACTGGCACACATCCATAACACCAACTACTGTGGAGGTTATGATGGGAGGGTTATTTGAAGCCAGGAATTTGAAATCATCAGGACCCTTTATAAAAAACAAAATCAAAACAGTACAAAAAATGAATGCAAGAATGGTGTGGGCCTAACTTATTTGAACATTAAACCATTTAGTCATTGGAGTGAAGTTAGGGCATGACATTTGAGGTAGCTCTTAGTTCAGTCTTCTGTGATCAAACTTCTGCTATCCATGCCTATTTCCTTATATTAGTTGCTATTTTATTTCACCACAAAGGACACAATTTGAAACTTCCTCTACTTTTAGAAGACACACTTTTCTTTAAATCAGTTTGTGAACAAAATATTCAATACTCATTATTGTTGTGAATCAATAGTTTTGATTTTTTTTTGAACAAAGTTAATTAGGACCAATTCTTTATGTTCTTATAATAAAAGTTCACTTTCCCCTCAAATTCAAGAGAAACATGAATGCATTTTATTATCATCCTTAAACAACTCTCAATCAAACTGGTGGTATTTTAAATTGAATGAAAATCTCATGGGATAATAACATACTTAAATTTGTTCATATGTCTTATATGTTAATGAAATGGTGACAATGATAGAGCCATAGATTAATTTTAGCATTAATTTGGATACTTAGGACTTGTGGATAATGCAGAAATAATTATCAAAATATTGTCTCATCAAGATGAAAACATTCTAATTTAAATTTAATCAAACAAGTTGAAAGGAATTCCTGGGAAATGAGATGATATATCTCTTTTGTGAAGAATAAAATCTTCCTTCTTTCTGTGTCTAGTAATGCTCTAGCCAGACCATGAAATTCAAGAGAAGACTCGAGGAAACATGGTTTTAGCAGCATAATGAAAGAGCAGAGCTTTTACTTAAGGACCTATAATTATAAAGACCTATAATCATCCTTCTAAATCAGGATAGGGAATTCTCAGCACCTCACAGTAATTATCAGGGAGTCTAAAAGAGCCAAGAACACCTGGACACGCCAAGAATGTGCATGATCTGAGGCAAGGTCAGCTTTGTGGGTATATGATGTACATAGTTCCAAAGGTTAAAGATTCAGAAGGACTCTATCTTAGCCTCAGTATTCTATTTTAACTTTCTTGAAATTCCTAATAATTTAAAACATAGAGTTAGAAACATTTCATTTTTCTTAGAACCCTGGAAATGTATAGCCAGTGCTGACCCAGGAACAACTGGGAGAGTGATATTTGAATGAGGTATCTGAATAGTAGAAAAATAATCATGCTAGCATCCTTGTCAGTAGGGTACACTGAGAAGACTAGAGAAAAGAGTAAAACCTGTTTTAAATGAATTTTTCAATTAGCTTTCAAGAGCAGTATTTTCAAAAAATTTGTAATTTTCCCCTTCTGTCATTATATTAAGAATATAAAAATGCATTCCCGCTGTACAGGTTTTATAGTCATTAAAAATTTCCATTTTATACTGTATTACTATAAAACTGTTACTTTTTGCCATTGTCCAATAGAAATATAGTCTAAGTAAAAATGAAAGATGTGTATAGTTTTTAAATTTTTAATAGATAAAAAGGAAGAATGAAATTAAATTTAATAATTGTGTTTTAATTAAATTAATATTTTAAAATATTATTTCTACAGGACATTAATGAAAAAATATGTGACACTATATACTTTTTTTGTCTTTGAAATCTGGTACATATTTTGAAATCTCAGTATCTCAATTCATGCTAACCACAGAATAACCATGTTTGGTTAATGGCTACTGTCTTCAATAATGGTTTTATATGTTTTAAACCATATAAATTACAGGTGAGGCAAAAAAGCCAAGTTCCAAGTTCCAATATCTTAATATCCTATATCCTAATAGATGCCCTTGAATGTCTTCTGTGGTATATAGATTTCACACTGAAAATTATGATCTACAACTGTGATTAGATTTGCCATGTTTCTCAGAATGGGAATTCTAAAAGATGAAATGGTTATATTTTTTTGATGCCATGGTTAATATTGATAGAGAAAGGAATATAAACTCTATAAATTCTATTGATGGGAATATAATAATTTTTAACATATAAGAATAATGCATGACCATCCCATTACCTCATGTTCTCATCCACCATCCCCTCCCCTCTATTGCCTCCCCTCACCCCCAGTTTACTCATGGTGATCTCATCTGTTTCTCCTTACCAAGGCAATCCATGCATCCCTCTTAGGGTCCTCATTTCCTAGCTTCTTTGGAGCTCTGGGTTCTAGTCTGATTATCCTTTTCTTTACATCTAGTATCCACTTATGAGTGAGTACATATCATGTTTGTCTTTCAGAGTCTGGGTTACCTCACTCAGGATGATATTTTCTAGTTCTATCCACTTGCCTGTAAATTTCATGATGCCATTGTTTTTCTCTGCTGAGTAGTACTCCATTGTGTATATGTGCCACATTTTCTTAATCCATTCTTTGGTTGAGGGGCATCTAGGTTGTTTCCAGGTTCTGGCTATTACAAATAATGCTGCTATGGAAATGTACAGAGACAACTGAACCAAGCTCGTAGGAACTCATGAACTTTAGACCAACAGCTATGGAACCTACATGGGACTGAACTAGGCCCTCTGCATACAGGAGACAGTTGTGTAGCCTGGTCTGTTTGAGGGGCCCCTGGCAGTGGGATCAGGATCTATCCCTGGTGCATGAGCTGTTTTTCTAGAGCCCATTCCCTGTGGTCCAACACCTTGCTCAGCCTTGATGCAGGGGGTAGGGGCTTGGTCCTGCCTCAACTGAATGTACCAGGCTTTCCTGACTCCCCAGAGGAGGAACTGTGGTTGGTATGTAAAATGAATAAAATATTTTAAGTAAAAAAAAGAATAATGCATGAGATGCATTATTTTGAGAAAATACGATCACAATCTATTATGTATGACTGAAGCTTTAGCGAACTACTCCACTGACCCTTCTAGCAGAGTGTCCCATACTTATGGACGCATAGACATTCTTCCTTGAGAAACTCAGAATGAAAATAGCAAGAAAACTGGAACAATAGCTAGGATCTACTTGGTGCATGGAAAACCTTTTAAAAAACGTACTATAGAGGTCAAATGTTACATCATTGGATTTCTTCCATTGGATTTCTTCCAAGCAGGAACAAAACATGGTCAAAATTGGGCTTTAAAAGTAGATATTTCTCTCTGTAGACCAGGCTGCCCTTGAACTCACCAGCCTCTGCTTCCTGAGTGTTGGGATTAAAGGCGTGCACCACCACCTGGCTACAAACCAGAACAATGATTCATTGCAATGAACACTTACAAGTAGAGATATGTGGACTAAAGGGTAAACAGTGTGACTCCAACCTTAGATATTTTTTATTTATTTTTCTTTTCATATGTTCTTTTGTTTGCTTGGGTTTTTTGTTTGTTTGTTTGTTTTCTTTTAAATTTTATTTTATTTTGGGACAAGTTTGCAAGGTCAGAGGGAAGATATGAAGGGATGGGGGGATGAATGAGATTGGGGTGCATGATGTGAAATCCACAAAAAGTCAATAAAAACATATGAAAAAAAGTAGATTTTCCTGACTGGTAAGGATGAATTTAAGAGGTCATGAAAGGGCCTAGAGCAAGCAGACAACAAACTAGTGTATTACAGTAATGATCTAAGCTTGCTCACCAAGTCTCATCAGATTTACATGCTTGCTTATTAAGACGTTTTACTTGGGACACTTGACAAGTGAAGTTCTAAAAATAGTAAGTTAGAAAGAAGCAATTGAAAAAGCTTGTAACGAAAATTTATGTGATTGAATCTTGACTTTATTTAAACCTATACTTAATGATGTCCATTCCTATTTCTTTCTTCACATTGCCCTTCTACTTTCCCACATACAGTTAAATTATCTTAAATTAAAAGTAGATCCTAGGTAAAGACATCTTTGGGTGCCCCTGTGACATCTATATACTCTCAGTGCTTAGGGAACTGGCTAAATTAAGACAATTCAAAGACACTCCATAACACAATTGTTCTGTAGTTTTAAAAATCCCATGTAAAATTGTACAAATATATATACATATATTTAAAGGAAATGTACTGGCTCAGGACCCCGAAGTCCAAGTTCTCAGACCAAGTTCTCAGAACAAAGGAAATTTATTTGCATCAGAGGGTTAGAAGGCAGGGATAAGGAACAAAGACAGGAGATAGAGGAAGAGGGAGAAGGAGAAGGGAACCAGGGAAGGGGTCAGCAGTTTTTGTCCTGGGGGACAAAGGATTGCCTCTGGAAAGAGGGGAGACAGACATGGCACCTAGGAAAATGACAGTGAAAGGACTGAGCAGATCAGTCTTCTGTAATTGGAGGCTTTTCTGTCCCTCCTGGTCTTGCAGCCGCTTTTAAAATAATCACTCAGAGGCTTAATATTAATTACAAACTGTTTGGCCTATTGTTCAGGCTTATTACTAAGTAGCTCTTATAACTTAAATTAACCCATTTCTATTAACCTATGTTTTGCCACATTTCTCGTGGCTTTACCTGTATTCTAATACATCTTGCTCCTCCGACGGCTGGCTGGTGTCTGCACCTGACTCCACCCTTCTCCCTGTATGTCTGCTTGGATTTCCTGCTTGGCTCTTATCCTGCCTTTCTGTAGGCCAAAGCAGCTTAATTTATTAACCAATGGGAGCAACACATGTTCACAGCATACAGAAAGACATCCCACATCAGGCTTCTGTTGGAGATCAGGCCTCAATTTCACTTTCCTGTGACTGAATAAGCAGTTTCTGAAGGAGCCACAAAAAAAGGACAATCAATCTCTGACACCCCTGACAGCAAGGATAAGGAGGCCTGGTACATGCAGTACTTGGCCAGCCCAGGCCTGAGCCAGCCCCCACAGTTAGTGCATACTAGACCAGTCAGCCTCCATAGCAGCTCAAGGACAGGGCCTGAGACTTGTCCAGACCTGTCCCAAAATGAAACAAATATAGCCCTGACCATCCCCTAGCTAGCACTAGCCAATTAGAAGTTTGCCACTCCTATAAGCCAATCATATATCTAAGATGAGTTAACTTCCTTGGACACTCCCCTTGGCTATGCTTAAAAGGGGCCCCCACTTCCCTCTCAGGGTCTTTGCCATCTTACCTTTATGTGAGATGGCAGGCCCCAGCGTGCTGGAATGATAAACACTCTTACTGATTGCATACATGGATGGTGGTCTTTTGTGGGACTTCTCCAGGATCCTAACAGCAGTTTATAAAGGTGTAAGGAAAAAATACATCTTAAGATGAGGTTTTTTATTTTAATTGGGAATTTTAATTAGGTGAGCCAAAGGGGGCTTTTGATTGATGGATTTCAATACTTTGATAGCTGGACAGTGGTAGTCAGCCTCAGGAGGAGGGATTGGCCAACTAAGTGAATGGATCTTGGTGACTAGCTTAAGGAATGTAATCTAATGGTTTTTAGCAAAACGGGGGGAATCTGGGAGAAGGGCAAAGTCTGCCAGGGATACATATTTGAATGGGCTAAGAGAACAGACATTGGCCCCAAGGTCTAGAAGTGATTAATTAAAAAGATCCACTTTGGCAAAGAGTGAATTCAAAGCTGTTAGATTTGAGTTTGGGGATTATCAAACCACATTTCCCTGTAGTCTTATGGTTACAAGCAGGTACCTTGCAGAAAATATGTCTGCGAGTCTACCACAGGTCTGTGGGTTCCTGAGCTTCAGAAAAGAAAGGCTCAAATTGCAAAGACGAGTCAGCTCTCTTCATCTGTGGTAGCCTGGTTCTCATAGCTGATTCTGGGATCAGCTAAGGAGCATATGCTGCCCAATCAATAGAAAGAATTAATATTTATTCTCTATTAAAGTATACTTGAAAAGATGTAATAACTAAATGCAATCCTGCATTGGATTCCAGATTGAAAAAGTTTACAACAATGAGTATTATTGGAACTATTGGGTAAATTTAAATATGTACTTGTCTTAGTTAGGGTTTTTTATTGCTGTGAAGAGACACCATGACTACAGCAACTCTTATAAAGAAAACATTTAATTGGAGTAACTTCCTTACAGTTACAGAGGTTCGGTCCATTATCATCATGGTGGGGAGCATGGCGGGCAGGCAGATGTGGTGCTGGAGCTGAGAGTGTTACATCTTGCAGGCAACAGGAAATCAACTGACTGTCACATTGAGGGAAGCTTGAGAAAAAAAGACCTCAGTGCCTGCCCCCACAGTGACAGACTTCCTCCAAGGCCACACCTCCTAATAGTGCCACTCTCTTTTGGGGTGATTTTCTTTGAAACCACCACAGTACTGTATGTTAAATAATGGTTTTATATCAGTGTTACCTTTCTTAACTCAAACATGGTTGCTCATACTTCTCAACCTAACAGTTAAGAGGCTGAGGCAGGAGAAACATTTCAAGTTTGAGAAAAGCCTGGGCTATATACATACTGACCCTGTCTCAAACAAAATGAAATAAACAAACAAAATCCCTTAAATTTCTGAATTGATCATCTAAATTTTGTTTTATGAAAAAAATAGGCCTCAGCCAGCCTGGGCTCCC
>LZPO01034338.1:468744-484617 GCA_001675575.1 Neotoma lepida
GAGTTATCTGGGAAGATAAACCCCAATTGAGAAAATACCTTCATCCAGATTGCCTGAGGGCAAATATATAGGGCATTTTCTTGGGTAATGATTGATGTGGGTGGGCTTAGCCCTTGGGGGGGTGATATCACCCCTGGACTGGTGGTTCTTGGCTGTATAAGAAAGCAGGCAGAGCAAACCATAAGAGCAAGACAGTAAGTAGCATTTTTCCATGGCTTCCGCATTATCAGTTAGTGCCTCCAAGTTCCTACCTGGAGTTCCTTCCCTGATTTTGTGAATGATGGACTACAACTCTAAGATTAAATAAACCTTGTCCTTTCCAAGTTGCATTTAGTCATGGTGTTTTATCACAGCAATAGAAAACCCAACTAAAGCAATAGTCTATACACACTCTTAACCCTTTTATTTACACGCATAGAAATATTAAACGTTGGGATCCACATATGAGAGGCAATGTGTAATGTTTGTCTCTTTTACCGTATTTTAATGATGCCATAATTGTTGTTGTTTTTTTTCTTTTGTAACTTTCAATACTACTCTCTTTGTTCTGTATACTTAGTGTTTTAACGATGATATACCATGGGGATTTTCTTTTCTGGTATTGTCTATTTGGTGTTCTGCATGCTTCTTGTATTTGTATAGGTGTGTTTTACTTACTTTGGGGAAATTTCCTTCTATGTACTTGTTGAAGATGTGGTCTATGCTGTTAACTTGAGATTCCTTTCCCTCATTTATATCTGTAATTTGAAGGTTTGCTTGTTTCTGTTTTGTTTTGTTGTTGTTTTTGTTTTTTCATGGTGTCCCAAATTTCCTTTGTGTTTCATTCCTATGTTCTTGTTGCTGTTGTTTTAATTTCATATTCCTTGCTTATTTGGTCTAGATCCTTTACTAACTTTGAGTTCTGATAGTCTATCTTCTTGATTCATTCTACTTGTAAGGCTTTCTTTTGAGTCTGTTAGTTGGGTTATTGGGCTTTTCAGTTCCATCTCCATTTTATTAGCTTTAGTGCTCTTCATTGTTTCTACCTCTTTATTGAATTCTGTTTTTGAATCTTAGATTGCTTTGTCACTTCCATCAGCTTATGTTTGTGTTCTTTTGGGCATCACTCAGGTGTTTATTTTCTTTAAGCTCTTTCTCCTTAATTTCATTTAGCTGTTTCTTTGTGTCTTCTTTCAATTCTTTGAATTCTTTGATGAAGTTTATGATTATTCCTTCAAACTATATGTCCTTAGTTTCATCTAGATCATTCTCATTGGCAAAAATTCTAGTGGACTGGTAGCTTTGGAAGGGAAGGTACTGGCTTGATGCCATTCATATTTTTGTGATGTTATCTGGACATGTGTACTTCTTTTGTGAGTTCTATGTCTGATATGGACAGAACAGGTTGAGGCAGAAGAGAAGATATGTGGGCAGGTTAAATCTAGAGGTTGGAAATATTTTAGATGGAATGAAGTCAGATGGATAGAGTGGATTAGGCTGATGTGTAGGATGTGTTTTCTGGTCCAAGACTACACTAGAACTAGCTGGATAGAAAGGCTGGATGTAGATACAATTTATAAAATTGCTATCAAGGGGCATACCCCTTGCTATATTTTTTGCCTTTCTTATTGGTTGAAGTTATAGGCAATTCCAAGATTTATTTGGTTGGTATTATGTCATACATGGACCAAAATAAATTTTTATTAAATGTAATAAAAACATTTTTCTTAACATTTTTTGTCTTAATTTCTATCAAATTTGTCATTTGAAACTCTAAAAGTAATGTTTGATTAAACGTAATTATAGTTTGTTGTAACATTCTTCTGTTGGTTTTAACATTTTATCTCATACAGCGAAAATATCCCATTTAAAAACATTACCTTTATTATTATCTTCTTTCCAAGCTGATAAGATCCAATTGTTTCATAAATTCTATTCCAGAATTTTTAGAGTCATAGAGAAAATAAATATAGAGCAAGTAGTGGGTTTTTTTTCACTTAACTACTATGGATTCATGAAAAAAGAATCAGAAATATTCATTTGGAAGCTTCAATTGCAGTGGAAATAAGTTGTTAATATTGACAAAGAAATCCAGTGCTATTTTCATTTTATGTTTTGTTCCATAAAACATACTATTAATCAAATTAATCTTTAATTTAAGTATGTATGGATACCTTTTCTTATTAAAAACTGTGACGAATGCTAAGTTGTAAATATGTTACTTAAAGTGAAAGCATATTTGAAATACTGAAGAATTAACAGCTATAGGTAAAATAGTTTAAACAAGTGAACAACAACTTGTGTAAAAAAGCAAATTTAAAAGTTCATGAATAATTAGAAAATGTGTTCAACAATTCTTCCATTAAATTGGTCACAAATATTTTTTTTTGGTCATGATAAAAATAAATTGCTAGACACTCAAAAATTTTTATAAGCAAACGTTGAATTTGGAGCATTTTACCTTGACTTCATTAGATTTTTCATTGCTCTTCTCCATTTCTCAGCATGAGATTATTCTCTGGACCAGATTCAGAGTCCATGATAGTTAATCCTCATCACATCATTGCCAAATGTGGCTTAGAAGTTGAAAGGCTATGATGTAATGAGTGCTGCCAGGGAAATAATCAAGTTACTGAGAAAAGAATTTTGGGTAGAACTGGAAATGTTTAGTTTACACAACCTCAGCACTATATTATGTCTTTATTTTAGGGTTGGATAAGGGCAAATCTTTCAAAATTCCTGTCAACTCTTCGTGAAATGGTCTAAATACCTAACATTATCAAAATACATATTTACCAGCATAATTATTTCTCACTTAGAACACTTCTACTTCATACTTATGTATGCCTTTGCACTCTTAAAAATGTCAGATATCTGTAAAAATATATTTCTTTGTAATTACAGAGCAAAGCATAACAGGGTTAAATAGAATCCTTATTAAATGAGTAAATGAAGCAAGCACTCTATTTATAGAAAATTTGTAAAATGGTGCCAGCTTGCCTACCCGGTTAATCATTCTATTTTATGTTAGAACATACATCTGAAATAATTAATCATAACATTACCAAATAAACTAATTGTTTATAATTCAAAAACCACTAAAATAGGTATGTGTCATTTTAAATCTAGTAATGGTCTTACCTAAAAGACCACAATTAGATGGTTTATGTTTGAGGACTTCAGTTCTGAAATCCTTTTTTTTTTTCAGACAGGATTTCACTGTGTAGCCCCATCTGTCCTGGAACTCACTCTGTAGACCAGGCTGACCTTCAACTCACAGAGATCTACCTCCCTCTGCTTTCTGAGTGCTGGGATCAAAGGTGTGCGCCACCACCCCCCAGGTGAAATCCTTTTCTTAAAGAATAGATACTTTCTTCTGTTTGGTTTTGGAATGAATATGCAAGAAGAGGAATAAATAATCTAGTAGTTATGTCTGAGCTCTGTAGCTAGAGGGTATTGTTGAATACATCCACATTGGATTCTTGAATGGCTGAAACTAAGATTAGAGAAATTCCGAAGTAATTCAAAATGTCTATCCTCATTATTATTATTTAAGAGTAAGGTAAGTTTCACGAATCATGCATTAAAAGAATTTTCAAAATATCACAAGAACTCTTTTTTTGCCATGTGGCATAGACAACATAATGATGGTTGACAAGACTTAAAAATATTCTATTTAACATTACTTTGCCTTTTAGTCTCTTAGATTTCTTTTTGTTTCTTTTCTTTTTCAACAATATTTTGCTTTTTCGCCATTGTGAAAATACTTAATGCTTCATCAAGATGTCTTTGAGAAAAAGTGAATGTCTCATCACTGATACTCAAAACTTTTAGTAATATAAAAAGTCATTGAAATTTACTATCGCATAAAAGATCATTGCTTTTATCTGTATTTCTGCTAAAATGGCTTTCAATTCATGTTTTGGGGATCTTCTTTATCAAATTTAGATTCTTTCTTCACACATTTATATATAACTCCTGTACTTCCTATGATATAATATAATATATATATAATATAATATAATCAGTATAATACTGATAGTAATTTAAATCAAGAGAATAAATCACTGTCAGTTCTCATGACAGCACCTGCAGAAAATAGTTGTGAGGGATTGTGATATATGTTACACTGGGAAATATTCATTTGTGTTTAAGCTTACTGAAAAGCTGAGTCTGGGAATGAAGAGTTCTCTCTTGTCTCAGACTTAGGCATATTTATTTCAAGTTGTCTCCAAAACTCTCTGTCCTAGGGTAAACTGACCCTCTAACTGTAACAGGGAGAAAAGAAAACAGCCAAAGTAAAAACAGTGTGCCCTTGAGAACAGATAAACAGGTAAATCATTACTAACAGAGGTTGTTATTTTTCCCACGGTATAAAAACACCTGCAGTGGAAAAGCCTGAAGCTCAGCCATGGGGAAGTTGCTCTGCTCTGCTGAGCTTGGAAAACTCTCAGTCAGAAGCACCAGCACGATTAGTTTAGCACAGCTTCCTCAATCCTTTCTGCTGGATTTTGTAAGCACCCAGTCTAATGCCGTTACTGATCAACTGCTTGCTTTGTTTACTTTTGCTTGCTTTCTCAACCAGAATACTCTGGGGAGTTATTTGAGGGGGCGGGGGGTTGCTGGACATAGTAAATGTCAGATGGGATGCTTTGCTGTTTGTTTCCTTTTGCTTGCTACATGCTTAATGAATTCACGCATTCCGAACTGAAAGTACAGCTGTTGTATATCATTCTCTATACACAGGGTCCCACTTTCATCATTTTCCAGATAGACAAATTCACAACAGAAAAAAAAGTTATTGAATTCTTATGCATTAGTTATTGTTTAGTGCATAGTAAATTACTAAAAAAAATAATGTCTTAAAACCACATTTATTATCTCCTCATTTTTATGAGTTTGGAATCTGGGCACAGTTTAGTCTTCTGGCACACAGATTCTCATAAAGCTGTAATCAAGATGGTAGCAAAGACTGTGTCACTTTAGGCTCAACTAAGGAAGCAAAGGCTTCCAAGCTCACTCAAGTAATTCAGCAACAGAATTCGTTTTCTAATGGGCCATTGAACAGTTCTCAGTTTCTTACTGGCTCTTTGCCAGAAGCCTCTTTCAGCTCCATGCCAAGTGCAATGGCTATTCTTGGTTATCAACTTGACTACATCTGGAATTAAGTAAAACCAAAACAACTGGGCACACTTGTGAGGGATTTTTCTTGATTAGATCATTTGAAGTTGGAAAACACACCCTAAATCTCATCCATACCTTTGAGTGGCAGCCTATGTAAAGGGACATAGAAAAAGGAAACTTCCGCTTTTTCCCTGCATGGTATCACTCTGGCTGGCAAAGTTCATCCATCCTGCTGCTGAGGCATTCCTTCACAGGTATTAGAGCCTACTTCTTTATGAGTTCAATGTCTACGAAGAGCAACTTCTAGACATCCACCCTCATGGACTGAACAACTACTGGATTTTTGGGCTTTCTGTCAGAAGACAGATACTGCTGGGCTAGCCAGACCATAGCCTATAAGCCACTCTAATAAATCTGCCCCCCAAGGGACTCATTCTGTAAGTTCTGTTCCTCTTGAGAACCCTGACTAGTATACCAAGTAAAGCACTGAATAGGGCAGCTCACAATGTGGCAGCATCCTCCCTCAGAGCAAACAAGCAAGAGAATGAAAAAAAGACCAAAAAGAAAGACAAAATCTATGGTCTTTATGTTAGTTATGATAACTCATTCTTTTCCTATATTATATTCATAAGAAGCAAATCATTTAGTCTTACCTAGTCTTGATGAGAGATTATAAAAGGCTATAGATATGCAGAGGCAGAGATGGATGGGAACCATTAAGATGTTTCCAATTACATGTCTTAATGGAAAGATAATCTATTACTTGAATTAAACTTTTACATCTTGATGTAAAATATCTCTTTTTTCCTCTGATTAGGCATATAGACAGTGACTCAAATTGTAATATAATTTTTAAGTTTATACCTGTGGGATTACAATTGGAACTGCCTCTATGGCACAAGCTGTGGGGATGTGATTAACAATAAAATGTCATAGTATATTTTGGTTCTAATTAGGCCAGAAAATATCCAAATAAGGGTTCAAATATGAGTCCTGGAACTGAGACAACAGTGATAGTCCTCAAAGATTCCTATGATGAAGCTGTCCTTTCTACTCTAAATCCTTTGTTCCATCTTGCAGTCTGGCTTCAGAGTTAGAAGGACTGTAGTAGATGTTGCTTCATACTGAACATGTACAACAATTCCTTAGCCTTTTGAATGTTGGCTGCTAATGGTGTATAGCTACACCTGTCTATGGAAGAAATTAACCTTGCAGAGGGAACTGCTTTGCCTAGGAGTTCAGAACACAATCCTGAGTTGTAGAGAATAGCTGTCAGCTGATGACTAACTGACGTGTAGGTCCAATCCTGGCCATCTTGTTTGAAGGTGAAATTCAAATTTTAGAGCTCCTTATGGGATCAAGACTGAATCTACACTCCAATTGATACTACATGTGTTCTTAGAATTCTCCTGCTTTGTTGTAATTCCTTCAACTATTTGTTGGGTTCTTTTGAAGCCACTCTTTTAGTATCTTATTTCCAGAAGAATTTATTTTAGGTGGATTGAGTCGTATAGTCCCAGCTGTCCTCAAACTTGCTGTGAAGCCAAGGTAGCTTAGAATTCCTGATCCGTGGGTCTCTAGCTTCCAGGAGCTGGCATGTCACATCTCATACTTTGTTTCTAGGAAACCTGTTCTAAAACATGGGTCAGATAGAACTCAAATGTCAATATTGGAAAATGGAAACCTTTCCTTTTAAGGTTTCGAACAATAATTATTACTAGGATACTAATTTTTATGGAACCTCTTTCTTTCACATGAAATTATAGTAGGGAAAAATAGGTAAAACCAGACTGAATGGCAAATGTCTGCAATCTCAGTTCTGGGAAAAGGAGGAGGCAGGAGGATCACCCCTGCTCAAGAATTTGAGATCAATCTGGGGAACATAGGGAATTCTGCCAATAAAATATGTTTACACATTATTTAAACTATAATACTGGCTGTATCATCTATGCCTCAGTCACTTAAGGAGCATTTCTCTTAAATTAATGCTGTAGTGACATTGATTTACTTCCCTATATAGGAAAGGTTCTGCAAAACTCAAAAAAATTGGTACATTTTTTTGACTGTCCATTTGTAGTGGTTTGAATGAGAATGCCTCCAATAGTTGAACACTAGGCTCTCAGTTGATAGTACTGTTTGGGAAGATTTAGGGGGTACATCCTTGGAGGAGAAAGTGTATCAGTGGGGGCAGGCTTTTCCAATTTGCATTCTCTGTGTCATGTTTGCGTTTGAAGACGTGAGCATTCAGCTTCCTGTGCCTGCTACCATGCCTGCTATGTGTTGCCATGTTTCCCTGACATGATGGGCTTTTATTTCTCTTGAACCTTATTCCCAATATTTTTATTTTTGTTTTTTTTTTGAGGATATATTGTCTGATGGAGGGGGACGTGATCTCAATGTGACTTTAGTTTGCGTAGCCCTAATACCTAAAAATGTTGAACATTTTTTGTGCATTTATTGGACATTTATACTTCATTGTTTTATTAGTTTGGTTGTATTATTTGTTCTTTTGATATTGAATTTTTTGAGTTCTTTATATACTTTGGATATTAACTTTCTGTCAGATGAATTCCTGAGATTTTTTTCTCCCATTTTTATTGTATGTTGATTTTATATTCTACTATTTTGTTGAAAGTACTTACCAGATCTAAGAGTCTTATAAGATCTTTTAAGTAGAGCATAATATCATCTTCAAATGGGGACAGTTTAACTTTTTCCATTTTTAATTCTATCCATTTGGTTTATTTTTCTTGTATTTTTGCACTAGCCCAGATTTCAGGCACTATAGTGAATAAAAGTAGTGAGACTGTACTCTCTTGTCTCATTCTTGATTTTAGAGGAAATTATTTTAGTTTTTTTTCCCAATCAAATTGGAGTTGGCTATTGGTTTGTCATAGATAGTTTTGGTTTTTAAATCAAATTGAGGTATGATTCTTTTATTTTTATTCTTCAGGGCTTTTTATCATGAAGGAACATAGGATTTTCTTCTGCCCTCTCCTGAAGTATTCGTTTGGTTTCTGTCCTTGCATCTGTATATATGTGCTATACTCTGCATGTGTTAAACCATCCTTGAATCCCTGGAATGTATTAAATTAAAGGTTTATTTAATCACAGTGTAAGAGCTTTTCAATGTACTAGCTGAGTTTGGTTTGCAAGTATTTTAATGTGGATTTTACGCTTGTGTTCACCAAGAAATTTGTTTATATCTTTGTTTTTTTTTTCCTTTTTGCCTTTTCTATTTTTGATGTTAGGGTAATAGTGGCTTCATAAATGAGTGTTGTAAGTATTTATTCCTTTTTTATTTTATAGATTAGTTTTAAAACATTGGTCTTAGCAGTAAATCTGTACAGTACTGTCTTTTTCTTTTGGGGGGAAACTTTGTATTACTACTTTGCCATTATTGTTTATCACTTACCTGCTTTGATTTTCTATAACTTCTCGGTTCTTCATTCTTTTAGATTTCTTTGTTTTAAAATATAATTTTCATATGATCCTTAGAATTTCATTGTTATCTGTTGTTAACTCCCATTCCTTCCAGCTTTAGTTTTATTGTATTGGGTTTTTTCTTCTTTTCTTTTGGTAAGTTTGACTACTAAAGGACTGTTAATATTGTTTATATTTATTGGGTATGTCTTAATTTGGTCATCTCATCCAAGTCTTTTAATCATGCAGTTAAGACCATTTACATTTAGGGCTATTACTAAGACATATTGTGGATTCCTATAGTGATTTTTTTTTGTTCGTTCGTTTGCTTGCTTGCTTGTTGCTACTTATTTGGGTACTCTTCTCTCCTCCCCCTCCTTTATTCATCTTAGCATCTCCTGTTTTTACTGAGTTGGAATTTTTTTCCCTAATTCTAATTTTTCATCTATTCTTTTTCGATTTTGAATGTCCTCCCTCATCCCTGGGTAGGATTTCCTAAAATATATTTTGTCATCCCTGGTTAGTGGTTTGTTTTGTGTTTATCAAGGAAGGTCTTTATTTCTGGTATCTATCTTTTAACTTTGTTGGATATAATGTTGAATGCTAGCTATTACTACAATTCCCTGGCTTTCAGTTTCTACAAGCAGTGTAACTTAATTGTTATGTTTACCTTTTTTTCTTGTAGCTTTCAGTATTCTTTTTTCTTTACTCTTGGCATTTTTAACTATAATGGGATATGGACAGTTTCTTTTCTAGTCAGGTCTATTTGTGGCTCTAAATGCATTCGTACTTGGATATGGACATCTTTCATTACATTTGGATTTTTCCTGCTACAGTTTCATTGAATAAGATTTTTAAAATATTTAATTTGTTTATTCTTCTTCTAGAAACATTCTTAGTTTTATTTTTCTATAATTTCTAGAGTTCTTTTAAGTTGTGGCAACCTTTGAAGATTTGGAGCTAGGAGTCTCTTTGAGGTAATCAATCATTTTTTAAAAATAGGCTTCCAAATTCCTTTTCTGACCTTTCAACCACTTAAATTTATTATACAGTATTGAAGAACTGTGAACTTGTGAAGAGTATAATACCTTGCTTTCTCATATTTATAGTGTTATTACATTGTGGTTTGTGTATCTGTTGGTATAGATAGCATTTCCACTTTTATGTTTCAGTTCTTATTGGGCAGTCCTTTTGAGGCCACAATCACCATTACTGCTCAGAGATGTGAAAAAAGATGGAAACAATAATAATTTAAAAACATAGACACTTTAATGCATTTTTAAAAATAATTGGAAATAACAAACACATTCCCAATTAGGTTAGAAAGAAAGGAGCTAGTACACTTATGGGATAAGATACAAATTTTTAAAATAGTAAAAGTAAACACATTGATAATTAATAAAAAGGGTCAGGAAAAATAAGTAGAAAGAATGACAGGAAAAGTTTAGAGGAGCAGGTATGTGAAGAGTGAGAGAAAACAAAATAAAATGAAGTAGAAGACAAAAAAGCCAGTCAATGTTTTTTCCTTAGTGAGGTAATGGAAGACAGAGATGCTTCAATTTGTTCACCAGGTCTATAATTTTGTAGCTCACTTGGTATAGGAAACAAGGAGGTCATATTCTGTCTGAAAGATAAGCATGTTAGACCAGACAGGATTATTTGCAAACTGGGTCTTAACCTGCCTTTCCTGTAGGGGCATGCTACTATGGACACTGCTGGGTTGAATTCCTGAATGCAGGCCTGGCAACACACCAAGTATAGGAGCCATCCTCAAGCTGCTTCTGCCAGTTGAACCCACAGACTACCTGGTTAGATGCTCCCTGGATTTAGGGGCACTCTATCAGTTCGTATGTGGGCATGGGAAATTACCTTCAACAGTGGATTCATTTCAATTAAATATCTTTAGGGCTCTGAGGACAGAGAGCAATCATTGTGCAATGGAGAGAAAGTTGATCATTTGTGCCCTAATAACATTGGTCTTTGTCCTAGATATTATATTTACACTAACTTTGTCTCATTCCTCTTCCCAGAGGACAGCCAGAAGTTCCCAAATGTTACCATCCTGGACTTATCTCTTTAGTGGAATCCAGAAATTTTCAACATACAGTCCTGAGTCCTTGAGTTTGTATCCAAGTTACAAATAATTTTCTGGACCCACACTAATTTTCAAGATGGCCTGTTGTTTTGTCCAGGAAGAAGGGAGGCATTTGAAGGTATAGACATGCTGGCCTTCTTTTCCTCCTGTTCAAAAGGGTTTATTGTAAGAACTTTCTTAGGATGACTCTTCACCAAAAAGTATAGTTAATATCCCCAGTGAGACTCCATTAGTGATAACTTTTTTATTTTAAGTGGATGTTAATTGGAGATAGCTTCTTGGTTAGGGATGGGAGCTTATGTCCACATCCCCTTCTCAGCACTGGGATCTTTTCAGAGTTGAACCTGTGCAGACCCTGAGTATGCTGCCACAGTGTCTGTGACTGTGTCCATATGTGCATTGGTCTTGATGTGTAAGATTGGAATGAGGGGGAGGAGGCTTCTTCAGCATCTGCTCACTGCTCATCAGATTGAAGACATCTGTCTTAATATTTTTGCAGGGTACCAGATTATAGTCTACTGGGCTTGCTGAGGTTTTCCTTTTCTTTTTTACTAAAAAACCCACCAAGGGAGATTTTTCTCCTTTCATAACACATTGCCTAGCAGACAATGTTTGTATGAATTGTTTCTTTTAAAGCTGTTCTATGTCTACTGTTCCCTGTGCCTTTCTAGGCTGCCCACCTCTCCTTGCAGCCACATATCTTATTATTTGTTTCAGGATGGAAGTGATACCAGGAAGTACTAGATATCTCTAATATGCTGTATTCTGAATACTCAAGATGTAAAACTTTTAATGGTTACTTCTCCTTTGTTTGCAAGATAAATGTTTATTTTTTTAATATGTTTTCAGTCCTGAAAACTATATAGCGTGTTACAAAGGTGTGGGTGTGAAATGCAGAGATCCCTGTGTTTGGACATCAGCTTTGCATTTTCCAGTTCTATATCCCTGGACAAGTCATTTAACAGCCCCTTGAATCTAAATTTTTATCAATGACCTCTCAAGTTCATTATAAAGATTAGATAATAAAACTTAAACAAAGTAGCCAGGTAAGAATAAGTACAAATTGGTAATTTCCCTGCCAGAGAAATGGCATACCGTAAAAGAATTACATGAACAAGAGTATCAGTCAATTCACTGAGTCTACATACTCCATTCTGGACCAAAGCAAACATAACATTGGTATTCTAATATCATTAGATATGTGTCAGTAGATGTGAATTATATTAACTCATATAAATTCTTCTTTTACCTTTTCCATCTAAAAAAGTATTTATTGTGATAGGTTATATTATATATTATTATGAATAGTTTAAGTTGTCTTATCTACTTGAATTCTATTAAAAAACACAGAAGATGCCAAAATTATATCTCACTAGACTTAAATTGAAATTTTGAAGCATTTGTTCGTAGTCCATATAGCCTGTAGTAACTGCATTAACCAAGAAAGTAAAAGTGGGTCCATTGCCAAGATAGGTGGGGTAGTGAGTAATAGTGAGGGGAATAGCAGGGTACAAGGGTACATCAGGAAGATGTGAAAGGGGGGATCTTTAGGAAGGACAAGGGAGGCAAATACAGAAGAAAGAGGAAAAAAGCAAAATAACAACAAGAACATCTTAAAAGGTCATAAGGAATCATACTAATAACTATCTAAAAGCATAATGCACCTAATTCAGTGTATAAATATACATATATAATCTTAATGACTTCTTCTAATCTGGGCAGAAGGTGCTCCCTCCAAAAGCCAAAGACCACTTAACAAAAATCTCAATACCAGAGATAAGAAACCTTCTTTTGGATTGTCAGGGCTGTCTAAGAGACTCCTAAAACATACAGCATATTCCTGTTGCCCTTGGTTACCTCACATCTGTGGATGGGAAGTCCCTGTTCCTGATGACACAGTGTACTCCAGAAATATGGTCCAGAGATCCCTGAACTGGAACTGACCTGAATGCTTACTTCCTGAGGACTAGCTTTCATTGTGACAGAAGTCACCATAACAAGCTTCCAAAGAATGGAAGTAATCAACAGTCCTATCCAGCTATGATACCTATAAACCATGTCACTGAGCATCATGGCATGATAACTCTAAGAGTTCAGTAATGGCACACATATCTTGGTAGTCACCAGTAGCTCTCAAATTGGACTTAAATCCCACAAAACAAGAGGAGAATAATGCCTGATACTGTAAACTTAATCAACTATTTAGTGCGAGTGAAGTCATAGATATTGGAGAAGTTACAACCAGTACTTTACTAAACCAACACAATCCCCAACAACAATCTAACCATTTTTCTTTGTAACCACAGGTAAGGGTAGTCCTCACCCCTCATCAAGGAAGCTTCTCTTTGCAATAGATGAGTCCACTACAGAAAACTACAACCAATCAAAATGCAGAGTTGTGGAGCCCAGTCCCAATGGATACATCTACAAAACATTCTTGCAACCAAGGCTTAGGGAACATTGGAGAAGATGGGGCAGAAAAATAGTAAGAGCCAGAAGTTCAGGGAGTTTACTGGAAGATTGTGTCTCCTAGTAATATCAGAAGTGCCATCCATAGAGTCTCACCAACATGACTGTCCAAATGTGAGCTGAACAAGGAGGACACCAACTAACAAATTGGACAGAGAAAAGCCCATCAGGCCTCAACTCTAAGCAAAATCTATAGGCAGCTAAGGAATGCTGAGAGTGGGAAAAATAGTCTTCTCCACAGGAGAGCACAGCAATTGTTTACTCAATACCAAATGTTCAGTCCTCAAAACATATATACAAGTAACTGATCAGGTTACTGATCAGGTTATATTTATGAATGTACATGTATGTGTGTATTTAATTGTGTAAACAACTAATAAAAGAGAGTTAATAAATTTGAAAGAAAGCAAGGAGGGGAATATGAGAGGGCTTGAAGGGAGGAAAGGGAAGGAAGAAATGTGATTATATTATAATTTCAAAAATAAAAATAATAAAATAAAATAAAACAAGAATTTGTTAATCATACATAATACCTTTCACCTTATACTATTTATCTACTTGGCCTTATTCTCCTACTTGCTGAAATGCTGTAGGAGATTCTGTCATTGCATATTAAGAGTGAAACAGTACTATCCTTCTGTTTATCCTAGCATAAATGACAGTCTCCTAGAAAAAGAGATTCACATCAGGAATAAAGGAATCATAAAGACAAGCCAAGGAAATTAAAAACAAGATGAAAGACTCAGGATATCAATCATGTTTTCTGGTACTTGTTTCTGGAGTAGTAAATTAGAGTATTTCTCCATATTGAGAAATAAAATGAGAACCAACAGCATGATTTTAGCTCATTTTATTTTCTTCATCTGAAAGCAAATAAAAAGTTATGATCATAGAACGACAAGAATGAGATAAAACAAGGATTCATTATTGGATGATTAATGCATACCAGGGACTTATCATCAAGATAGCCTTATGGATTAGAGATACATAGTCTTATAGAGTTAAATAACTAAGACTCCTAGCAATAGTGGATAGGTATCCTGAACTAGTCATCTCCTATAATCAGATTGGTAACTTCCCTATTTGTCATCAGAGAGCCTTCATCCAGTAACTGATGGAAACAGATGCAGAGACCCTGGGCCAAGATCAGGGAATCCTGTTGAAGAGAGGGAGAAATGATTGTATGAGCCAGGGAGGTCAAGGTCATCACAAGGGAACCCACAGAAACAACTAAGCAGGCTCATAGGAGCTCATAGACTCTGGACTGACAGCTAGGGAGCCTGCATGGGACCGGCCTAGGCCTTCTACATATGTGTAACAATTGTATAGCTTCGTCTATTTGTGAGGCTCCTAGTGGTGGAAGCAAGGCCTGTTCCTAATGCTTTGGCTGACTTCTAGGAACCTATTCCTCATACTGGGTTGCCTCTCCCAGCTTTAATACAAGGGGAGAAGCTTAGTTCTACCTCAACTTAATATGCCATGCTTTGTTGACACCCATGGGAGGCCCGTCCCTTTCTGAAAAGAAACAGTGGAGTGCACTGTGGAGATATGGGGAAGAACTGGGGAGAGGGAATGGGAGGAGAGGAGGGAAGGAAACTGTGTTCAGGATGTAAAATAAATGAATAAATTTAACCAGTAAAACACAAAATGGATCTAGTATACAAGCCTATGTCTATTTCTAACTCTACTAATATTGCCTGAATATTATCAACCAACTTACATGATTATAAAAACACTGGAAAAACTGTAGTCGTGGGTCCTGCTCTTCCAGAAAGTGCAAGTTTGGTTCATAATACCCATATCAGATGACTCACAGCCACCTGCAATACTAGCTCTAGGGCATCCAACACTCTCTTCTAGCCTCCAAAGGTACCGGCACACATATGACATACACTCATATGAAAAGGCCTAAAAACTAGGTCTCATTGGGCCCCACTTCTTGCTTTTCAAAAACAAAAGGCCCTTAGTCACTAAAGCCCCAGATAACAGGGACGAAATCATTCTCCAGAATAGAAGAGGACTAGACTTACTGTTCTTCAGCAAGGGGGTTTATGCAAGGCCCCAGGAGAACAATGCTGTTTCTATGTTAATCATTCAGGAGTCATTAAGTATTCCATGACAATACTTCAAAAAAGACTACAAGATAGACAACAAGAAAGACAACAAACTGAGGGATGATATGAATCCTTATTCAATTGGTCACCCTGCTTAACTACCCTTTTGTTAGCCCTAACAGGGCCCTTAGTCCTTCTCCTATTGGCTTAAACTATGGGCCCTGTGTGTTTAATGCCCTCGTCAAATTTATTAAGGAATGGGTCTCTACAGTACAGCTAACGGTCCTAAAGCAACAATACCAACCCGTTGATCCGGATGAAACATCTCCATGATTTGAGACGATAAACTACTCAAGGGGGAAATGAAAAGGCCTAAAAACTAGGCCTCACTGGGCATCACTTCCTGCTTCTCAAAAACAAAAGGCCCTTAATCACTAAAGTCCCTGATAACAGGGACAAGGGGAACAGCAAGTATACAGTCTTAAACAAATAACCAAATAAAGACAAAGCCTAAAACACTTCAAATAACCTTAATCAGCCCCCAACTAACTTTTAGCCAATAGACATTACTAACAATAATTGCCACCTGCACAAACCAATAATTCCTAAGATGAACTAACTTCTTTATACACTCCCCTAAATTAGGCTTAAAAGAACCGATCACCCCCTTCCCAAGGTCGCAACCATTCTGCCTTTGTGTGGGGTGGACTGCCCTAGTATACTGGAATA